>CABFOW010005132.1:2784-29828 GCA_902141385.1 Timema californicum
GGGGGGGGGCATCACTTGAAAGTCATCAACAGTAGTGAGCACTTAAGAGAGAAAAAAACTCCTCAACAAAGAAGGATCCTTTAGAAATACAAACAACTGCAAGCTCTCACGCGATGACGGGGAAGTGATGAGCCCGAAGAGAAAAGGTATAAAATAAACAACCAACAACTTGTAAACTACCTCACCCCAACCTTCTTTTCAGTGCGTCACTCTCCGCTGAGAATGTCGATATGTTATTTACCTAATCCTTCATATCTCAGTATATCCACTTAGCGCACTCATTGTGAGAAAAAGGCGTTAAATAAGTTCGGGAAAGTTGGCATTTATGAATGTTTAGCACTTGGAAGGTTGGCAAAAAGGCTATCTATACACACAAAGACATTTCGCAAAGATGATATGATGAAGAGAAAAAAAAATCCCGTGTCATAGGAGTTTATTCTACCCACACAAAAAAAGGTTCAAATTACTTGAATTTTTTTTTAGTCAGCTTGTTCTTGTTTTATTTGTATTAAGGTGGGGCGGAAGAAAGTGTGAGTTAAGTAGGCAAGAAAAGGCCGCATAGATGTTCATCTCTGACTGAATATTTGATCAATGGTCGACGTCAAAATATAAATATTGAAAAAACATTTATCAATACATTATTTTTGTGTTTAATGAAATGAACAAATCCCTATTATTTATGAACATATATATAAACAAACTTGCAAACATAAATTATATGAAATGTTCTACTTTGCAAACTCCTAAAACCTACATATTTAATTGGATAAGAGGTAAATAACCTAGAAACGAACCGGTAGAGAAGCATAGAATGTATGTTTGTGAACCGATAGATAAAATCTAATAAGTAGGAAAGGGTCACACCACATTGAATTGCCATCTGTATTTTCCTCCTCACATATCCGTTCTCCTACTTGAGGACAGTTTTCCCCCCCAGGAACGTTATATACCCACTCGGCTTGTGGCGTTTATAAATTTCAAACAATTCTAGTGCCTTAAATATTCCTAGTTAAATAAATATAACTTTTTTTTATTTATTTTGACTGACTGAATATATTCCGCAGAAGTATACAGATAAAAACGGTGATGCCCTAGAGGATATATATCTTATTTTCCTCGCCGCATATTGTGTTCCCCTCCAACCCCCTTTGGCTTGGCGCAGCAATACCTTCCTCACTAGACGGCTGAATGCAAACAAACTTTGAAGAAGAGCGAGTAAAGAGCTCTTTGAAGAGTTGTATGGTGGGTGACGCAGCGAGTCTGTCGACCCTACAAATAACAGTAGCTCCGTAGGAAGTTGTCGCCACCGAGTAAACAGACCTGAGCCACAAAAAGAAAAAGAAAAGCCAAGAAAACTGGGCCGGTATCTCGTCAAAGGTCGGTGTGCATTCATCCGTGACATTTAGAGAAACGCAAAGTTCGCGAGCGAATATGAAGACATGAAACTGTTTGAGGGGAGGGGGGAAAAAGAGGTATTAAGAAAACGGAGCAGAACTCTTCATCAGAACCCTCCAATGTTGAGTGTACACACAAGTTCAAGACCTATTATCGAATGTACTTATATCTGCACCGCGTCTTACTTTACCTTCGTCAAGATTATCCGCATTTTACTGATAGGGAGAAATATGAGGAAAATATAATTTTACAAGAAATGTACTCACCATTTAAAGTGGAAGGTTGGTGGGAAATCATTTATAAAAAACAAACAAAAACCCTTTGTCTCACCCATCCTAACCCGTAAACTTTCACATAACCGGAAAATAAGACTGGACAAACCTAACATTTAACCCGCGTGCCCTTCGATGCGAGTTTGTGACTACAGAAGCCCCATGACTTCTTTGGTGCTGACTGACAGCTCACAGCTGACAGCTTTAAAAAGTTACCAGACCAAATTATGTATCCCTACGCCGAACCATATGATCTGCAAAAACATGTGTTTAACGGCTGTCACTTATGACAGTCAAAATTTAGGTATATACCTAGTCATCTGTGAGCTGTCAGTCAGCACCAAAAAATCCATGGGGCTACTGTAGTTAACACTATTAAATGCATCCTAAAAACATTAGCTATCCCAACCAATAAACGAAAAAAATTAATAAAACCATGTATAATTAGACTTTTATTGAATCGTTATCATGACTATAATTATAATATTATGTCAACGTACATACTTGGTGGTAAAAATAAACCAAAAACACAACTAAAACATATCTTTCCACCACCCTCTTAGAAATGAAACTAAATAAAACGAATGATATCCAGCAAATACAGAAAAGGGGGAGGGGGAGGAGAAGGAAAACATACAGCAGACATTGTTGGAGTTGCTGCAAGTCGTTAAAACAACGTAATCTAAAAAAAAAAGTTGTAAAAAAAATAACAACGGTATTCTTGTATCGACAAGAGGTAGATACATAAAGGTGTGTTGTGTGTGTGTGTGTGTGTGTGTGTGAGTGCGAGAAAGAGAGAAGTTCATGTATGTATCCGTTTCTCTCCACCCTTGTATATTCTTTCCTTCTCGGTTACGACGTCTAACACTTACCCTGCCCCCATTTCCATTAACCCCTCCTTACACCCCACCCCGTACCAGCACATCGCTTACCTCTTATTCTTTTTTCTTTCTTTTTTTTTTACCTCACTTCTTCCACCTTTGTTTGACCAGCACAAACACTGCAAGACAAGCAAACACCATCTCTCTCCAGAGGGTATTTCTCTCTCTCTCTCTGTCGTGTTTTAATGCGTCGGCAGCAGCACAGTTAAGTCAAATATTGACACAGTTCACGCCCGACTGAGGAACGCGCTAATAGCCTCGTCTCTGAGGATAAACAGGGATAGAGGGGAGGTGGAGACAGACACACACACACACACACACACTATCTCTCTACCCTCCTCTCAAACTCTTCTTTATTCATCTTCATCCCCTTCGCTACTATTCCTCTTCCTATATCAACCCCGCACCCCCTTACCCACTATTTCGCCGGCTCCAGACTTCACACCCAGTAACCTGACAAGTGTAGAATGTTTGGAGTATTCTCATTTCCCTCGTTGCCATGAGGATTCTCTTTTTTTATATATATATTTTTTTTAAATGAACACACTCCTCTTAGTCTGGGTGGGGTTAGGATGAATGAGGATTACAAAATTACCAAATTAGAATGTTGAAAAGTTAAGTAAAAATGAGCGTTAGCAACTTTACAGTGCACGATAGGTGGGTGTGTGTGTGTGTGTCCCTCTCTCTCTCTCAAACACTTGGAGAGAGAGAGATATTGTGAGATCGTAAAAAAACTTATATGTTGATAAAATGTCTACGTTCATTACCCCCTTGTGATTGAACAAGTGGTTCTCACGTCTCGTTCTGGAGTCGAAACCATTTTACTGATAAGGATAAAACTTGGTAGCTAGGGTTTTCATGTGGGCTCCCTCAAAGATTTTTTTTATTATATATCTAACCCTAAAAATTAAGGTTAGTTTACTGAAAGGCAAAATGAAAGAGAGAGAGAAAAAAGATTTTCTCAAAATCCGCTCGTTAACAATTTTGATTAAATTCTGTATCCTGGAATTTGATTAACACTACAAACAAAACGGATATTCTCATTATCCCATGAAAATGACGTATATGGTATTTTAAATAAGCAGAAATTTCCAATTTTTTTAACATTCCTCCGCGACTATCTGAGATACGAAATAAGTTATCATTGCAAAGTTGTAGCATTGTTATAAGTAAGAATATTTTATTTGGAATATATTTTTATAAAACCAATAGTTTCCAAGCTATAAGTGAATATGTATATACATGGAGATCTTCAACCATTTGAAATTGATTGCTATGCTCTTTGGTGGACTAAGAAGATAATGCTGTTGAAAATTTTGGTGTTTCAGTGTGATAATACTAAATTTCTGTATTCTGAGTACTGTATACTGTGTGGATTCATACGCACAAGCTGCTTATAGGCCTATATGACCTACCCCTTGCTTCTTGGACCCCTTCAGTGCTAAAACTAACTAATAGGAGAACTCCTGGCAACCTGATGATGTGAAGGTTGGCTTCCCATTGGGTAAAGGGAGCCAGCATGTCACATGAATTTTCAAATACAACGGAGTTAGTCTTTTAAAGAAAAAAAGAAAGTTTTTAAAAATTAGTGTATTGCAATTACTTCTGAAAACGCGTAATTCTCTGCGGATCAAATATTAAAGGGAAACTTTTTATACAATTCTTTAAAGAAAAATATACTTCATCCATTACTTTTTGAATATATGAGAGGGGTCCAAAACAGTATAATTACAATGTTTTTATTGTAAGATCAAAGTGAAAGAAAGTATTTGCGGTACAATGTACAAATTATATATTGTTTTACTTTGATTAGGCCATGGACCCAACCAACGAAAATTTGTGAAGCACTGGTTCAACTTAAGTAATAAAGTTAGAGCGCGCAGTCATTTATTCAAGAGTATCAACATGTCCTTGGTTCTATCAACGCCCAGGGTTTTATTCAAAACCATGTAAAGTAAAGATAAAATAGCTTTAAGCTTTGATCAAACATAGGATCAAATTGAACGGTTTTCTGCCTCCTTTTTGCCTAAAACGAATCTAAATTGATGCGATAAAGATTTGTTAAATTTTAAAATAAGTTATTTTTATTATGTGCGGATAGTATAATTTTTTATGAGGCGGTGATAAAACGGTTGCATTAATCTCGATTTGGTTTCTTTCCTATGAAGAATGAAGGAAAACCTACCATTGAAGTGAGACCGCCATATCGGTGTTCTCTGCAGCTGAGAACTAAACCGCGCAGCCTCGGTGGTTCATACGTATCCATTTATTTATTTTTCAAATCTATACCTTAATTTTTTTAAGAATGGACAATTTAATCAACTTTTAGAAATAGAAACAAATTCTCCTCCGGCCAGTATTGTTAACATTTTTCTATATTATTATTGTTATTTTATAAGTATTGTATTTATATAAAGTGACAGCTTCAGATGATATAACCTGACGGATGAATACGTGAAAGTAAATCCAGTAACTTTTTTCCGTCTGTCAGATATGGCCCTTCGTATTCAAATTGGGGTGTATAAACAAACATTCAAATGTGGGAGCTCGGTGTGACAATTAGTTCCAGATGAACTTCTCAAATGTCATCGAAATGTTAAAGGCAGAAAGCCAATTGTTGGTGTAACAGAAAGTTGCCGAATGTGAAGTTTCACTTATGCCCGGTATACCTGATCACTTATCAATTATATTGACCCCTTGGCTGTGTTTTTTTAATTGTGATCCATGTTTTAATACCTGTACAGGTGTTTATACTATTAGAGCAGGGATAAAAAAATATATTGGAGGAAATATACCTGCATTTGCGTGGAGAGGAACCAGACCAGAAAAAAAAACTCTTCCGCACCGATGAGTACGCTGTCCTGAATGTCAAGATCTTCTAGCATGGTTTGCCGGTGGTGGAAAGTTCGAGGTTCGAATCATGGTCGGGGTGTACAGGCTTTTTTTCTCCGAATGGTTTACCTTCTTAAGCGCGCAAATGAGAGAACATCTCTTCTCAACCAAACCTTCATCATTAGCGTAAAAAAACGCTTCTGTACACCCGACCAGGATTCGAACCCCGACAAATCAGACAAGTCGAGATTGACGCCTTGTCCGCGTGCTCACCGGTGAAATAAAACACTTATTTCGTTACCTGTGGAAGAAGAAACCCTTTCCAGTCATCCTGATCGGCTTGGTCTAACCTTTCAAGATTCGCGGATACAATATGGACATCGCAATAAACATGGTGGGCCGCCAGAAATATAAAAATGCGCCGACAAGGGAAGTTTTACTTTTATTATTTGAATTACTAATATAATCATTATACCAGTGCAACATATTAGTTTTATGACTGAATCATTCGCCTCGGTGGCGTATTTAACTAACGCGTGTTTCACCAGACTGCCGAGGACGGGGAAATTGAGGTTCGAATCTCGTTCGGGTGAACTGGGAGAGGTTTTTTTTATCTAAATGGTTTTCCACTCTTCCTCCACGCAAATGCGGGTTCACTTCCTCTAAATTCAATCTTCCCAATTCCTAATCCATAAGCGTAATTAGTACTTAAGCGTACAACCCAAACGGGTAGTAAGACGCGGTGCTAAAAAATAAAATAATAATGTGACTGAATCGATAAAGCTAGTGAAATGGCACAGTCCGTTTTCGCGCCGAAAGTTTTTTCGATATTTCAGATCCGGGTTACAACTTGTTTTCCCCCTAGCCCGTTGAGATTGTCGGACCAGGAGAATAAAAGGTCGCGGTTCGCGGGTTGGTCACACAGCAAGTATAACTAACTGTGGAAACTATTAATAAAACTTTTGTTAGAAGAACTGTCAGAAAGAAGGGGGGAAAATCTACTCACCCCAATGATGGCGTTCAGTTCGGTCATGGTGACTTGCTTCGCCCGCTCCACGGCCGTCGCCACTTGCTGCTGGTGCTGCCAACATAACAAACATTCGTATCGTGTGTACCACTTCATATCACTTACAGTAGCCCCATGGCTTCTTTGGTGCTGACTGACAGTTCACAGCTGATATCTGACAGTCAACATTTAGGTATATATCTAAATTTTGACCGTCAGAAGTGACAACTGCTAAACACATGTTTTTGAAGATCATTTGGTTCGGCGTAAAGATACATAATTTGGTCTGGTAACTTTTCAAAGCTTTTAGCTGTCAGTCAGCACCAAAGTAGCCAAGGGGCTACTGTAGTTTACAATACCGAGTTTCTATGGGAAGGAAGGGGGGCGGGGGTTAAGACCCAAGTTGGGTGCTTGCGCGTTCGAGAGGTAGATTCCCTCTATAAGAGATCTAGCAAATATTTCTATAGTGTAAAAAAACATCAGCATGGGGTTTGGTTTGTTGANTTGGAAGGTACCCTGCGTGTAACTGACCCGCACTGCACTGCATTTTCTAAACATTTTTATATATTTTATAGACTGTATTCTATTACAAAATAAGTTTGTATTTTTATTTTTATTTGCATAGGTTTTCACCTATTTTCATAAAGTTAAGTTAAGCTATTAATGACGAAGAATACAGTTTTAGGTTAGCTAATGATTAAGATGGGGCACAAAGGAGCCCAAGTATTTTTACAAATTTTATATAATTGAAATTTTTTGGCCAAAATAAATCAAATCTTTTTCCAGTAGTAACATATAGTTTAGTTTTTTGCACATGTTAATATCAACAGATCTTGAATATCTGTCAGGGGTGTCCTAGAATTTTGTCAGAACTTTTTCTCTCTATTTAAATAATGTTGACAAAATTCCATGACAACCTTGACAGATATTCAAGATCTGTTAGTATTAGCATGTGCAGAAAACTAAACTCTACGTTGCTACTGGAGAAAACTTTTATTAATTTTTGACAAAAAAAAAATTAATACTATAAAAACTGTAAAAATAATTGCGCTCCCTTCTGCCGCACCTTAAGAAAAAGAATGTTTGTTGTTCAATAAGTTGTTACATATAATATTTTTTATCTTGTACGTAATGTTGGAAACAATGACTACAGCGTCACACGTGTGAAATAAATGCCTGGTTTTACCATGAAAACAAAGTTCGGGAGCTCTCGAACATTTATTTCCGGTGGTAGGTGGCTACACGGTCCGCACCGAGCGATGCTCTCTCGACGATTCGTCCGCGCCGACGCGGTGCGGCTCCGTGTGGCCGGTCCTTAAAGTAGCTTGTTTACCTTGCATTATTACACTATGACGTAGCTTATAAGATCAGGCTCATAGTGTCTGTGATCCGCCAAGATAAGACTGCATGGCTTCTTTGGTGCTGACTGACAGCTCACAGCTGACTTCTGACAGCCAACATTTAGGTGTATACCTAAATTTTGACCGTCAGAAGTGACAGCTGCTAAACACATGTTTTTGCAGATCATATGGTCCGGCGTAGGGATACATAATTTGGTCTGGCAACTTTTCAAAGCCATCAGCTGTCAGTCAGCACCAAAGAAGCCATGGGGCTACTGTATCTGTCAGGGAAACCGAATGTACCAAACTCATCTAGAAGAACAGAATGTTCCGCAGTATTTTTTTAAATCATTAAGTTAAAGATTATTATTATTATTAATTACTTTAAGATGAAGACGGAGGGTAGACGGGTTAAGGTCAGTGTTCTTGAAGTTTTTATAGCAAACCTTTTTTTTTGTTGCCAAAATAAAAATAAAATTGCTTCATTACAAACATGAGAGTTTAATTTCTTTCACACGGTGATATCAACAGTTGTTAAATATCTGTCAAGGGTGTCCTGTAATTTGATGACAACTTATTCTCTTCGTTTAAAAGGTTTGTCATCTAATTTCGCTATGCTCTTGGAAAGATATTCAATAACTGTTGATATCACCGTGTGAAGAAAATTAAACTAAATGTTTCTACTAAAGCAATATTTTATGCATTAACAGTTACCTTTTCTCGCACTCCTTATATTCCCACATCTCACCGTAACCGATAACACTATAGTGTAGCCCATCAAGGCAGGCTTACTATACTCCATTCACGGTAGGAATTTCTCTCTGAAAGGTCTTTTTTCCTACCAATATCCTGCTATATAATAGATTTCTGGTAGGGAAAAAGGCCTTTCAGAAAACAATTCCTACGGTGAACGGACTTTACCTATCATAGCAAAGAGAGTGTAAACTCTGTTTACTAAGATAGAGTTTCTCTTTGCTATGATAGGTAGCAGTCTATCCTCGACAGGTTACACGATGGCCCTATCTTTTTAATCTAAACCATAGTGGAATAATGCAAGGTAAGCTTGCAACATTAAGAGGGTGATCAAAAATGTACAGTGGGGGTCACAAAAGAGACCGGCTATTGATTCGAGGACTTACAGTAAGTAAGAAACTTTTTGTTTGTTTGTAAACGTGCGTGTACGCCTTATAAAATAAAAACCAAGGGACATTATGAAACATTGAATCAATCCAAGTTTCATCAACACTGGCATCCAACCATCAAAGTGTTACCGATAAATAATAATAGGCTACCTTCAAAATGACAACAAGCTAGTTCTCTCCTAAGTAAAATTATTATTATTATTATTATTATTATTATTAGCAGCGCGTCTTACTATCCGTTCGGGTTATACGCACTTACGCTAATGTGTAATGGTAGAGTGATTGTGAGATGAAATGTAGGACCTACAGTTTAACGTGGAATCCGAACCACTGGGGAGGCCTGGCATTCCCCACATTCACAAGTTGTGATTAATACACGTCTTGTCATAAGTGAAGGAAGGGTTTGGCAATCAGATAAATCTGTGCCGGGACAGAGGATTGAACCCCGGACCTTCAGCACAGAAGTCCGACACCTAACCCCTAGACCACCTCCTAAGTAAAATTAATATTGTTATGTTTAAAATAGGAGTCGGTCCAAATCTTGAACTTTCCCTCTTCAACATGATATTTCCCCCCCTCCACCCCTCTAACCTACCCCGCTTTCCAGGCCGTCATGTGTCCTACTACCCACCCGAGCTATCAGCATATTGACACTGATAGGTTTAGAGATGAGGACGGTAGAAAAGAACAAACGTATCTACATTTGCGTAGAGGGAGAGTGTGGAAACCTACGAACACTCGGCCTAGATTTGAAGGCCCCCCTCCCTCTTTCCACATTTCACCGGCATCCCAGACAATACACAATGACTGACGTCCATATGCCCATAGGTTCGAGTTATCGAGATAATGATCCACCTTGTTACAAGCCAGAGCAACCTTGGGACGTGTGATCACGAGCTGTTGCGTTCATACATAGCTCACATATGGTTTCAACTGATACACGTCAAGGATCAAACTATGTAATATAATTACTAACCGAGCGTGATTATTGTTATTATTGTTATTATTATGAATCGAGCTAAAACATAATAAAGTGACGTCAAACTGGCAGGATTACGTAGACTAGTAACAACAATTAGGTTATTATCATAAAAAAAAGTAATTACATTATCCGCTTTGGTGTTAGCATTGTCTAGCGTCACACTCCCTTGTCTCGCAGTAGACTAGATTGCCGATGGCAGGGAGGTCGTGGTTCAAATCTCGGTCGGGTGTATTAAGGGTGGTTTTCTCATAATTATTTTTCCACTCTCCCTACACGCAAGTGCGGGTACATTTCTTCTAAATATAGCCTTCCTAATCCTTAAAGCCATCAGCTTAGTTAGTACATAAGCGTATAAGCCGAAAGGGTAGTAAGATGCGGTGCTAGATATATTATATAGTCTAGATTTATAGTGCCACCATTTAAGCAAATTAAACTCCAAATTTGTACCCTTTATTTTCAAATATAAAATTAAGATACTATGACTCTGCCTCTATTTTCACCCAGATATTTTTCGCCATTTTAAAAAAAAAAGAGAGAGAGAGACCATATGTGAAAGGTTTTGAAATTAGTGCAATTAAACGCGACAACATTTAAAATTCTCAAATGGTATATTTCTAAAACTTCGATAAAAAAAAGAAAAGTCGTTCTCGTATTTTGGTTCATCATAAGGTCCAAGAGCCGGAAGTTTGACATGTCTCCCTTTGAACTCTACCTACCCCAATAGTGAAAAATATGCGGATAATTAGAACGGATAGTAAGACGTGGTGCATAGATAAAAAGTAATGACATGGTTCTTACCAGTGGCGGATTTAAAACGGTTGCGCCCTTAGACAAAATTATATTATGCCCCCCCCCCCCCATACCCACCTTCCCAACCTCCTAATTTTTTGTCATGGGTTTTAAGTAAGTTTCAGAAGAAATAGGTGTTTGAGGGTGAGGGGAGGGGGTGTTAGTATCCAATAAAATATTTCTTCGAAAGATAATCAGGAGTGTACTGTACATTCCCTACAGTAGCTTTAAAAGTTAACATTATAAAGAAGGGAAGACTAACTTCAGTTACAAAGTAATTACAAAGTACAGTTATTTAAAAAGAAATATTGTCGTTCTGACTTTAACTTGAACTATTTCGATAATGTTATTTAATAATTTTTAACTATAATTATTTAAAAAAAAAGTGTTATCCAAGATGTACCGCCCCCTGAGGCCGCCGCCCTATAGTGTAAATCCGCTTATGGTTCTTACGGAGTGTAGTTCCATGACATGTGTGGACAAGACATACAGTAGCCCCATGGCTTCTTTGGTGCTGACTGATAGCTTTGAAAAGTTACCAGACCAAATTTTGTATCCCTACGCCGAACCATATGATCTACAAAAACATGTGTTTAGCAGCTGTCACTTCAGACGGTCAAAATTTAGGTATATACCTAAATGTGGACTGTCAGAAGTCAGCTGTTAGCTGTCAGTCAGCACCAGAGAAGTCATGGGGCTACTGTACATACACTTGTGGACAGGAATGTCCTCTAGCCTTTACTGCTTGGCACCAATTAAAGTATCGACTGAGTTTACTTCGAGAAGTTTTATTGGGTGCAATCACCATTTCAACCAGAACTCTCGGGGTAGAGTTCAGAGGTCAGGATTCAGTAAGTAACACCCGTGATAGTGATTTATCCGAAAAAATGTATTCTCGGCAGGGATTTATTTAAACCTTGAGACTTCGGATTAGCCGTTGATAGAGGTCAAAGTTTAGATCATGTCAGTAAATGGTTCCATTTGTTTGCTGTCCCCGAGGAGAAGTGGGGATGGAACAGAGGCGCGTGTACCCGTGTTTATTTTTAGTTAATGCCTTCGACACAAAGGTTATTGAAGACTTCGTGTTGAGATATTAGGGAACGGAAGGGTAGACTAGAGGTAATGTACCCGCATTAGCGTGGACAAGGATTGGGAGACCCATTCCCGTTGCACCCGGCTGAGATTCGCAGCGGCAAATCACCAGTCTATTTATTGCGAACCCAACGCATTAGACCGTGTCACTACGGCGCGAAAATGAATGTTCATAACACGGGGGCCCTGAAAATGACACCACAGTATTCAATGCACGAGAATACCGGTTTATATTTATCCTGAAATTATCAAATGACATACTATTGCTACTTAGTTGAAAGATAGGGTTTTATTACGAGCGGACATTTATAGCAACTTTTAGGTTAAGAAAAACATATTTATTGCGATAAACATTGATATTAACATTTTACATTTATATTATTATTATTATTATTATTATTACCCGCCTCAGTGGCGTAGTTGGCTAACGCGCTGGCCGTGTTGAGCTCAACTGCTGAGGACGGGGAGATCGAGGTTCGAATCTCGGTCGGGTGAACTGGGGGGAGGGGGGTGTCCTAAATGGTTTTCCACTCTCCCTCCACGCAAATGCGGGTTCACTTCCTCTAATTCACCCTTCCCAATTCCTATTCCATTAAGCGTAATTAGTACTTAAAGCGTATAACCCGAACGGGTAGTAAGACGCGGTGCTACATATTATTATTATATTATTATTTATATTATCTATCAAAAGTGACAGCAGTACATAGCATGACTTGATGTATGAATACATGAAAGTAATCTAGAAACGCTCTGTAACTGCCAGATAAGTCAATATAGATGAAATTAGCAATAGCGGGCGAGCAACCGTCCATGTTTCTTGATAATTTTTAAGGATGTGAGAATACTCGAAAATACGAGTTCGAGCTAGTTTCAGTAGCTGCTTAAAATCGTCTTGAAGATTTTTACAAAAATCGAAAAATTTGGAATAGGCTTTGGAGTTTTCGATCTTTTTCTTGAAAATTCTTAAGATTGATTAAATTTATTCAATTTTAAGATATAATTTTATAACAAATAAAGTATATCAATAATTCCTTCTGTATAATTAAAAACAAATTGTACAGTTATATTTAAAAACTCGAATTTGTATGGTTATGAATTTTTTCACAATAAATTTCATTCTAAAAAATATTATGTTTGTACTTATTCATGGATTTATTACGGAAATTTAATTCGAAATAGTTTCGGTAAAAATCGATCCGAACTTGGAAAACACTCGTTTTCGTTTCAAACGCGACTCGAAAACAAAATGTAAAATAGAAACATCGTGTTTGATGCTTGTTGAACTATCGATAACTGTTTTACTCCAGTGGCCATCTTAATTCCACCGTAAATAATACAAATAACATAAAAAAACTACTTTGGTGGCCGCATGGTATAAGTTCTACGGCTTCATTCTCGTGTTACTGATCTGCCTATGACGGGGGGAACCTAGGTTTTAATTACGGTTAGGCGTACTGAGGGTGGCTTTTCCTAAATGGTTCCCCACTTTCCTTCCACGCAAATACAGGTATATTTTCATCAAAATTCAACCTTTCTCGTACCTAACCCATTAGCGTAATAAGTATCCTACGTATGCGAACCTTAACAAGTAGTAAAACGCGTTGATAAAAAAAGAATTTAAAAAAAATAAAAAAACGCAAGTGCAATGGATTATTATAAAGCATTTGCTTTTTTAATTTAAAAGAAATTGTAGGCCTATACTGTTTTGAAGTTGAATAACACTTTTTCTTGTATAATGGTAGTCGATCAAAAAAAAGATTTTGAAAATGCCCTTAATGATTTAAATTTATTTCAAATTTTCAAAGATTATTCTATTCCACTGTTTTGACAAACATACTTGGTGCTTAAAGAATGTTTGCGGTGATTTTTATTTTGTGGCACAAAATAACAATTAAGTATTATATCTATGATAAAACTTGCAACGGGACTATCACCCCCTTCTATTCCGCCAACATAAAAAAATGGCAAGGAATGCTGTGGATGAGAAAGGTATATAGCCAGGTACAGTAGCCCCATGGCTTCTTTGGTGCTGACTGACAGCTCACATCTGACTTCTGACAGTCAACATTAAGGTATATACCCTAATTTTGACCGTCATAAGTGACAGCTGCTAAACACATCTTTTTGCAGATCATATGGTTCGGCGTAGGGATACATAATTTGGTCTGGTAGCTTTTTAAAGCTGTCAACTGTGAGCTGTGAGCTGTCACTATGCACCTAAGAAGCCATGGGGCTACTGTAGATACATAAATAAACTTTTAGAAAACATTTAAAAAGAATAAGAACCCACGTCGGTGGCGTAGTTTGCTAATGCGCTAGTTTCGTGTTGAGCTAGACCGTAGAGGACAAGAAGATCAAGTTTTAGATCTCGGTTGGTTGAACTGGGGTGGTTTTCCCTAAATGGTTTTCCATTCTCCCTTCACGCAAATGCGGGTTCACGTCCTCTAAATCCAACCATCCCAACTCTTAGTCCATTAGCGTTATTATTTCTTAAGCGTATAGCCCGAACGGGTAGTAAGACGCTGTGATAAATAAATAAATAGTTGAAAATAATAAGAGATTAGCGTTTTCTTTTTTAAGATCACTATGTTTTACGTTTACACCGGGTATTTTAAGCGCCGCGTCTTACTAACAGTTCGGGTTATACGCCTATTTACTAATTACGCCAATCGTTTTCGTGATTAATAAGGTTATATATAGATGGAGTGTACCTGCATTTGCGTGGAGGGAGAGGAGAAAAAACATTTAGGGGAAAAAACTCAGTACACCAGACCAAGATTCGAACCTCCATCTCCCCGTCATCGGCAGTCTAGTCTACTGCGAGAGTAGCGCGTTGGACCACGCAGCCTCAGATGCTAAATTTGGCGTCAATTGACGTTCATCTGAAGTGTACTTGACTTGGTGTGTGAATATATGAACTTAGTTAAGCAGCCTTTTGAAATATTAAATCATGTATTTCTTTTAGGGAACCGACTATAAAAAAAATTGGTTAAAAATTGTAATAAAGAGGCAACATTAATTTCAAGAAATTATTTAAACCTATTTCTAAAAATTTCCTTGGCTTAGCGATTTCCCTGACTTTCTCGTTTATTATTTATTTATTAGAAATCCAGCAACATTTTAAATCAATTCTATTATTTGAAACATTATACGATAAAGCTTAAAAAGAAATATAAAACTTCCACTGGACAAATACACTCAAATGTGTATACTTTTCATTCAATTAACCTAATAATTTTGAAGTTAAAAAATATAAAATTAATCTTAGTTGAAACTTACCTCTTGCGATAGGAATGACAGAATCTGCGCAATGATGGCATTAAGACGTTTCGCGATTTCAGTCTGAAACAGAAGAATAGTCACACCATTTAAAAACTCAGTAGATCTCAACAAACATTTTAATTTGAATTTGGGTGAGAATGCATATATATATATATATATAGAAAGAGAGAGAGTTAGAATCCCGGTTTGGTGTACTGAGTAGTTTGTTATAAAAATTGTTTTCCACTCTCCTACCACGCAAATGTGTACACACTTGCTACAAATTAAACTTTTCTCGTCCCTAACACATTAGCGTAGTTAGTTTAAAGGCATATAACTCAAATGGGTAATAGCCTAAGATTCGGTGTTAAAAAAAGTTAAAATAAATAAATAACCGATCGTTTTATATCATGTGACCCACGGATATTAAGCCTACACCTATTTTGGCAGAAAGTCCGTTCAGGAAGGTCTTTTATCCTAACAAAATACTACTATATATTAGGATTCCGATACGAGACAAGACCTTCCAGAACGGACTTCATGCCAAAATAGGTGTAGGGTGGGTCACACGGTATAGGACGACCGGTTATTTATTTATTTTAACTTCTTTTTTAACCCCACATCTTAGGCTACTACTCATTTGAGCTATACGCCTATACATTAATTACGCTAATGTGTTAGGAACGAGAAAAGTTTAATTTGGAGGAAGTGTATACACATTTGCGTATTGGGAGAATGGACAATAATTTTGGGGGAAAAAATATCCTCAGTACACCCAACCAGGATTCGAACCTCAATCTCCCCGTCATCGGTAGTCTATAGTCTTTCGCGAGAGTGACGCCTTAAACCATACAGCCAATGAATCTGGGGTTTTTCCTAACTTTCACAGTCTTAGTACTAGGTTGCGCTATCCACAAAATCGCATTAGTGAAGCAGGTAAGAGGAAGTTTAGAGGAAATATTCCCACATTTGCGCGTAGGTACAGTGGGAAAACATTCATGGAAAGACCGACCGGAATGCAATCACTGGCCTCGTCCCCCAAAAAACCAAACCAGGTTAGACTGACGCCTTGGTCCGCGTGCCCATCAGTGAACCCGCTGGTGACCGGGGAGGTCGGGTTTCGAATCTCGGCCAACTGTGTTGGGAATGGTCTAACCGCAGGCGATACATCTTCGTGGTTTCCCCATCCCTTATTCGCAATAATGCGGGTACACTTCCTCTAAACAACCCTCTCTATCCAAACCGAGAGAACGGGATTGCTAAGAGTCTGAGGTTTGGATGTTGTGCTCATTTAACTAATGAAGATAAGAGTTACTCAACATCCGGTCATCAAATTTGTTAACAGAGTTAATCATGTGGTAGATTATTTTAAAACGGTTATATATTTTATAAAGAATGTAAAGTTCGAAGTCTATTTTAAATAAATCTATAATTTAATACAGATTATATTCATTAGACAAGGATTATGTGAGAAAGATTTTTTAGTGTCTAATAAATTGCAAAATATTAAAAATAACTGCCAATATAATTTTTTTTTAAGATTTGTAGGTGCACATTTTATTTACTATGTATATATATATATATATATATATATATTTAACGTTCACTTTCTGAACCAACTAATTATATCAGCACAGGACTTATAAGCTAACTTAAATCAAGAACAAATACAACATCCAGGCCCCTGGCCGTTAATTCATCAATGTGAAAGGGGGGAAACTCATATTTCCTTAATGATACATTTATGAACCCTGGACTCATAGCTCAGGTGTCGGATTATAAAATTGATTATATAAGACAAACACTTTTTTTTTTAATTTTTGTCATTTATGATTAACCATTAGGCGAATAAATATAATAAAATTTGCAATAATATAAATAAATGCATTTATTAATATTTGAGCCAGGCCTGGGAATAGGTTCAGCGTTTAGCGGTCACAGAACGCGTGACGACGTCATGATGAAGTTAAGTCTTAGTAGCATTATTGGCTGTCGTCGATTAAAAAACTATGGGGCCAAAACAAATATGGGGAGAAGGGTAAGTATAAAAATGCACCAACATCAACCGGGATAATGTAAAAAAAAAGTCACAACCAATTCATCCGACCCAGCCCTTGGCCCTCTTAAATCAAAATAAGAAAGGACAACCACTGAGCTACTATAGCACCATGACTTCTTTGGTGCTAACTGACGGCTTTGAAAAGTTACCAGACCAAATTATGTATCTCTACGCCGGACCATATGATCTGAAAAAACATGTGTTTACCAGCTGTCACTTCTGAAAGTCAAAATTTAGGTATATACCTAAATGTTGACTGTCAGAAGTCAGCTGTGATCTGTCAGTCAGCACCAAAGAAGTCAGCTGTGATCTGTCAGTCAGCACCAAAGAAGCCACGGGGCTACTGTAGCTAGCCTTGCCAGTGTCATTTTCTTTTACGGTATGATGCGCTTCCTTGATTCATCTTTGTTTGCGATGGCAAAAGAAAACTAAACATCCCCCCCCCCTCCATCTTTTGTACTATTTATGTTATGTCAATATTTAGATAAGCATTTTATACATAGCTCTGTTTAGATTATGTAAATAATTGAAATGTAGCGTACTTTGTGTTTGCACGCCCGAGCTAAACACTTGAACAAACAAGGTTCCGTGCCAACGCAACGCAACGCAAATGACGTGACATTCAGACACGGTACCACCAACATGACGGCGCGAACTTTTAAGATAGCCCGAGCGATGGAAACTTACCATGGCGACAGCGAGCGATAAATCACCCGCGTTTCCAGCGCGTCACACCACCCGTAGGGAACAATTAATGTGCGATCTAGTGACAACGCCTTGCTCAGTTCTATCCATACGAACGCTGGTACATTTACTTAAAATTCACCCTTATATACTGCACTTACAGTCCAATTCTCATAGGAAGGGCATATAGAGAAAAATATATAGCTAGTTAATGTTTTTAGCACCGTGTTTTACCAGCCGTTTGGGTTATATTCTTTTGTACTAATCACGCTAATGGTTCTAGGAAATACGAAGGTTATATTTATTTATATGACGTGTAGCTCAACCTATGAGGACGGGGAGATCGAGGTTCGAATCTTGCTCGGGTGTATTGGAGGTGGATTTTTCCTAAATGGTTTTCCACTATCCCTTCACGCAAATGAGGGTTCACTTCCTCTAAATTCACCCTTCCCAATTCCTAACCCATTAGCGTAATTAGTACTTAAGCGTATAACCCGAACGGGTAGTAAGACACAATAATAATAATAATAATATTATAACCGAAGTTGATTGATAATCTGCACACGAGAATTTCTGTGACCGAGAGCGAAAGGGCCTACCAATTTTGCCGAGAAAGGTATTTTCACATACCTTCCAAGGTTATTTTTGCCACAATCGACATGGCACCGACGACTTTACTTCTCCTCCGAAGAAAGTTGTGCTACGGATTTTTTATCACTCAAGAAAAATCCGTCGACTCTAGCTGCCAATCCTTCCTGTAAGATTCGACGACCGATTGAGAATGTACCGGAAAATTTTACCCAATACAGTTTACAAAAGAAAAATAAAGCAAGGAGACCATAGTTTTTGGGCACCCTTGCAAATATCTCCAACCCGTCTCCATCGCTAACTCTTCCACCTATCTTCACTCAAAGAACCAAAATAAACATGACGTTAGGTCCGCACGAAATTAAGGTAAATATTTAACGATATCTGAATAAAGAAACCTACCAAAAAAAGCCTTTAAAAAATACAAGGAAAAACATGAGTAGGGTATGTAATGAAACAAGTTGACTTTAGAATGTTAAAAAAAACGGACAAAATGTTGAGATTTTAAATGAAAAAAAAAATGAAAACTCAACGATCATGAGAGTGCGCGCAAACACATGTCAGTAGCGAAGAAGGGCAAGAAAATGTTTTTTTTTTAGAATGCGTCAGACGAGGGGGGGAAAAAAGAGTGAGTTTAAAAGACCCAGTCGTGAGACTGTTTGACCAAAGAATCAACAACCGCTGACCAAACACTGCCTTTCTGAAGGGGGAAAGAAGGCATAAGAGAGAAGGTGTTAAAAAAAAAGTGATCGACGCAGAGTTTAAGTAAGGAAAGAGGGAGTGGGGGGTGGATAAAGAATAGAGAGCAAGGGAAAACCAAATAAAGGACACAGTTTGAGGGCAGGATAAACATACGCCCTATAGTTCAAACAAACTGAAATACGGACGGAAAATTGGTAAGAGAATTGACAGTGGAGTCTGAAGGGGTAAGGGGAAGACTTTGATATGAACGTCAGTCTGGTAGTCAAAGATTTAGCACGCCATTGCTCTCTCTGTCTCTCTTACTCTCTGAAATGGATTTGAGGGAAAATAAGAACTAAACAGAATCAAACAGTGATATTGGAAGATATATATGGACTTTACATATAGACCATATAGGCCCAATATATCCCGGTTGTTTAGGGTGGAATAATACATATTTTAGGAGGTTGTAGTATCGATTATTCTGAGTAAAAAAAACCATACAAACATGTGTCTAATTCTCAATGGATGAGGAGATACTGATGTGTTCAACTCCGAAACACGCAAAACTCTCTGAGTCAGCTGTTACTAAGGAGCAGTTATAAACCTGACGCTGTTTGGAGTTAGAAGTGTTGTTTAGAAAAAGAAAAGAAAAAAAGCAGCAAATCTTTACACAGGCTGAATATGCTGACAGTTGAGTTTCTATACAGTGTCCATGATAAAGTGCTGTTGCTGCTTTTAGAGAATGCCGTAGAAGTTTCCCTAATTGCGGGGTACCAGATTCAAGAGTGTTTACAACAAACTGCGTGAGACTGGTACAGTTCCCAGAAGTCATGTTACTTTTAAACGTGCAAATGAACTTAGTGAGGATGAAGTAGAAGACATTCTTCGGTCGGAAGAACGCAGTGATACTCAAGAGCACGGCTTACGTCCATTTCTACGCAACGGATGTAAAACCTTCAACCAGGAGATGGATACTTTCGATTGTAATTTTATCGGTGGGGAGGGGGATGTTAATTGCCTATTAACTCCATTAATACTGTTCAGCAATGAAGCTACTTTCGCCCGTGATGGTATCAACAACTTCCGTTGCTCACATCAATGGTCCGATGAAAATTCACATGCCATTGTAGCACTAAGTTTTCAACATAGCTTCTCTGTAAATGATTGGCACCGGGGTCATGGCCTATGGGTATTCGGGGAAGGGGACGCTCCCCCCACCCCACCCCCCCAATATTTTGCCAAATGGGGAACCAAGGAATAGGCTACATTGGCAAAATGAGGTCATACATGCGGTCAACAATAAAAGATAAACGACTTAGCAATCTAGCACTGTGCTCTACGTCCACCAGAACTTATTCAATACTGTAGACCTGAACACAGTGGCAAACCTCTTCAGAGCAAAAATAGACGGTTCGAGGATGGTTTTTGAATGAGTTTTTGGAGATTAAAAGGAAACTATAGACATGTTCCTGCGTTTAAGTCGAGGTTGGGTACAGCAAGATTTAATTCCATAAACTAGACATAAATATTGAAAGTCATTAAAGTAAAGGTGAAAGGATATACTTTAACTGAAGAAATACATTGATACTCACCTTTCAAAGAGTTCAATGTAATGATTTTACCCCTAATTGCAATATTATACAGCTGACACAAATTCTGGTGAATACATCATACTAAAGTATCTAAAGGTGGATAAATTGACAAGGTGGGGAAGGGGGAGCGCTTAAATAAAAATAATACATTATTATTATTGTTATTAACAAGACAGTTGGGAAGATAAGGGAATTTGTGTGTGCGTGTGACCCAATAATCAGAACCCAATTTACTTTTTCCCAGACCACTATTTATAGATATTAAGTATATTACGAAAATATTTTTTTAGATAACAGATTAAATAGGTTTTTTTTTCCAAATGCATATACATTCTGAAATTGTGTCACTCAAATGGATTAAACGATTTCTGCCTCCGAGGAAATTGACTATTTTAATTTAAAAATAAATTTCAGTAAAATTGTATTGAGTCATTAAAAGAGCGTCTAAAGCAAGAACGATTTAAAATAGTTGTGGGACAGAGTCAGTCTTAGCTCCTTCACTTAAAATGTAGGTCTAGTCAAATTGTGTGCATGTAAATAATCATGACTCAACTTTAGCTAAAGACATGTGGCAGAAGGGTGGAAAGACACAAAACTCACTTGTTGACCTTGAGAAGTGATATTAGTCTGCTCAACATGGACAATGGTGTGAAAGTGATTCCAGCTGGTTATTAACTGGAAGAAAAGTGTTCTTTTGACTGCAGTGAATAAAAATATTTGGCTTTTTATAGATAAAATGTAAAATTTCCAGAAATGTAATAACATTCTCTGACTTTTCCCTGACCAAACAAATTCCTTGACAATTCCCAGTTTTCCAGGTCGCTGGACACCGTGGACAATCAGGTGATTGGACCTACAATTTTGGCCAAATGATTTCCACTACTATCAGATGAGGGAAGTGTCAACATGTTATCTCAGCATGATGGAACTCCTGCCCCTTACAGCCGTCAGGTGACACAACATCTGAACCAAACTTTCCCTGAACGATGGATCGGCCATGGTGGACCCATCCATTGTCCACCAAGGTCTCTACACCTCACTTAAGATTATGGTTTGTGGGGGATGGATGAAAAGTGTTCAAAGAAAAGGTAAATACAATAGACGGGTTGCTCGCCCACATTATGGTTAGTGCTGTAATGATCAAATAACGCCAGGACGGCCTCAGAAGAACCACACGTATGATTGCCACACGAGTCCAAGAGTTTCAACGTGCATTGAGGTTGGCGGTGGGGTTTTTAGAACATTTATTGGGAACTGTAAATTATTTGTCAACTATCTGTGATTTGTTTAATTCATATGGTCAATAAACACAAGCAAGCCATTTATCGTTGTTTAATAATCATCATAATGGCTTTTTAAGCACCAAATTCAGCTGTATCCCCGCAGTCAATGATGATTGAGCACATGTGTGTAGGAACTTTTTTTACTCAAAGATACTACAACCTCCCAAAATATTTAGGGTCTACTACTATTATTCTTGAAACAGCAAAATTAATCAAAGTTTTACATCTAAGGGGGCTGCATTGGCTGGTGAGATATTGCAAATCAAATTTTGCGCTTAGGTTAAAAATCAACCAAACCTTTAATAGTACCTACACGAGCTAGGTTAACCTAGAAATTAAACTTTTCCAGGAAATTTTGAATCAGAAAAATTTTCTGCAGTGGCGGCTTGCGGTTAATTTGTAGAAGTGGCGCCTAGAGCCTATTGTACTTCAAAATATAGTGTGTTAAGAGACGGGTGGATTGTAAGAAGGGGGCGCGAGAGTGAGGAAGGGTAGTTAGTTAGGAACCACAGAGGTTTGGGGGAGAGGGGGGCACAAATGTCGAGCCAACCTTAAAAATATTCGAACTAACTTGTTGATGATAGCAAATTTAAGTATGATTTATGAACATAAATGGTCAACAAATACAGCTCTAAGACGGAAAAATTTCCCCATATTTTTCCTGTAAAATTTTCAATTATTATTTCTGTAAAATAATTTCATCTGATTAAATGGATAATAATAATAATATTTAGTGGTGGAGATAGTAATAGTATTAGTAAAGAAACATCTGCTTCGGTGGTCACACGGTTTAACGCACTACTCTCGTAAAGACTATATTGCCGATGACAGGCAGATCGGAGTTCAATCCCGGTCGGGTGTACTGAGACAATAATTCCTAAATGATTTTGCATTCTCACTCCACGCAGATGCGAGTGCAATTCCTTTAAATTCAACCTTTCTCATTCCTAACACATTGGCGTGGATAATTTGTACATAAGCCGAACGGGTAGTAAAGCGTGGTGTTAAAAAAAATAAGTTGTGAAGAAACGAACGTGAGCCTGTAAACACGTTATGTTCATAAGTCATACTTCAAATTTTGATCATCAATAAATTAGTTAAAATAATTTTAAGGGTGGCCCGACATTTGTCCCCCCCCCCCCCNCCCCCCCCCCTAATCAACCACAAGCCGCCACTGCACAGAAAATTTTCCTATTAAAAATTTCCCGGAAAATGTTTATGTCAACATAACCTCTAAAAATTAGCTACATTTTTCATATATACCCAGGGATTCCTCCCCCTTCCCCCCAACTTAGGTATACTGACTTTTACATCTAATATAGGTCTCCATTATACGTAAAATAAAATTGAGAGTAGCTTATCTGTGGATTATTGAATAAGAATTTGTTACTGTGGTATTAAAAAAAGAAAATAAAAACGTAACTGTAGGCCTACAATTATTGCTATAGAAATACTTTTTATTACATCATAAGATAATGTGTTCTATCGCAATTTGTTTCAATAATTTTATTTTAAAATAAACTTTAGAATATTATCAAAATGTTGAGATTATTATTATTATTATGATTATTATCATCATACAAGTCTGCGTAGCTTGCTTCAATACTCATGAACTTAAAACCACCAACTTCGGTGGACACATGGTCTAGGGCACTAGTCTCGCAGTAGACTAGAATGCCGATGACGAGGAGATGGGGGTTCAGATATCAGTCGTGTGTACTTGAGTTTTTCCCTGAACGGTTTTCCGCTGTCCTTCCACGCAAATGCGGGTGCACTTCATCTCAATTAAACCTTCCTAACCCTAAAGCCATGAGTGTAATTAGTACATAGGCGTGTAACCCGAACGGTTAGTAAGGCGCGATGCAAAAAACAAAACTATTAAAAAATAACCGCACCCGAACGTATTATTTGATTTGTACTAACGCCTAAAAATTGTCACTTTGGTAGAGATGGGGTAAGCAGGAGGGGGTTCTCGGGTACCCCCACTGGACCAAACCCTCTAACGTCGAGTCCAGATGGCCATTCAACTCCACTCACTAATTGAATAGGAATGAATGTTCGATAATTTTGAGTCACTGTATTATAAACATGAAATCATTTAACACGTTTATATCATTTCGTTACTAACGTATTGCACACACCCCTTCCCCCCCCCCTTTTCCAATTACAACCCTCTCTTCCCCCTCCTCTCCACACCAACACTGTATTCTGATCAGTATTCTGCTGCAACAAGCGTCATTTTAACGGGTGTCGTCTCCGGGCACTGACAACGATTGTGACGCGAGCTATTCATTCTCATTACCCCCAAGTCTGGGTGGAAAAACCAGCAGGTAGAACACGGCTCGTGACGAAACCATGCACACACGTCTGGGTGGAAGAACTAGCTGGCCTCCCGCCACCTAATTAGACGGCCCGTGGTCATAAGCCGCTAATGATCGAATATGTTGGAATGAAAAGGTTCATATCTGCCTTCAATATGTGTCACCCACTTCTGTGAACACATGGTCTGAGGCGTCACTCTCGCGGTAGACTAGGATTCCGATGACGGAGGGGATCGAGGTTCGAATCTCAATCGGCTGTACTGAGGTTTGTTTCCCCCAAACATTTTTCGCCCTCTCAATCCTCGGTCCCGGCAAAGATTTATCCGATTGTCAAACCCCTTCCTCCACCTCTGACAAGACGTGTATTAATCACATCTTGTGAATGTGGGGAATGCCAGGTCTACACCGTGGTTCGGATTCCACGTTAAACTGTAGGTCCTCCATTTCATCTCAATCTCACAATCACCCTACCATTACACATAAGCGTAAGTGCGTATAACCCGAACGGGTAGTAAGACGCGGTGCTAATAATAATTTTCCCTCTCTCCTTCTACGAAAGTTCGTGTACATTTATTATCAATACATCCTTCCCGTTCCCGAAAACCACTAGCGTAACAAGCATATAAGTGTATAAACCGAATAGGTACAGTAGCCCCACGGCTTCTTTGCTGTTGACTGACAACTCACAGCTGACAGTCAACATTTAGGTATATACCTAAATTTTGACCGTAAGAAGTGACAGCTGCTAAACACATGTTTTTGCAGATCATGTGGTTCGGCGTAGGGATACATAAATTGGTCTGGTAGCTTTTCAAAGCCGTCAGATTTCAGCTGTGAGCTGTCAGTCAGCACCAAAGAAGTCATGGGGCTACTGTAGTAAGACGCAGAGCTAAACAAAAAATGTGTGCCGTAGTCGTCAACATCTTCCTGGTTATTGCACTTTGTATCCCGGCCACACTATTATAAAGCACGCCTGCTTGTAACATTGCCATCATTATGACTGCGTTGCGGGGTTCAGGGCTTTAGAGGGAGATGGTTGTGAGGGGTGAGCGAGGGGTGGTGGGGTGGGGGTAAAACGGGTTGTGGAAAATGCGAAATGATGTTCCAACGTGTGTTTCAGTGGCATTTGCGCGGGGAATGAGTAGGGGGGAGGAGGGGGGAAGCTCACGGAAACATTTGTTCAACCATAGAGGGAGTTTTCCCTCACCCCATTCCACCCCTCTCGTGGCGTCATACACAGTGCTTCAAAACACTACACTGATAATACACGTGAGTACCATGCTTGATGACTATTAGGGTAGAACTTTTTTTTTTAAACTACCACTACAGTTTTGGGTACACGAGTGCGAAAAATATAAATATGGTATTTGAATTAAACAAGAGCCACTTCATTCGTCATATTAAAAGAGAAAAAAAAAGCATAAGTGACTGACACATTTTAATAAATGTTTACAGAGCAAGAAATACCTTAGTGCCACCAAATATCGGATGAATAATCATACATATGGTTAAATTTACATAGGACAAAAAACCTTGATATGCCAGCTATAAAAGCTAGATCTATTTTCAAGTTTACGGCCATATTTGAATTATGTGGGGGCTCTTTTTTCGTGTTTTTTGACACGCCCTCGCCCCTCCCGAGGGATTCTAAAAATATTTCTACACAACCCCTTTTCTCCTATCGTACGTAGTTGATTACAATTTGGTTGATTAAATTATTTTAATGTTTTGATTATTTTTAGACATAAAAATTGTTAACAAAGCGAGTGATCTAAAAGTTTATAGAGAACTTGTCGTAAGTAAATAAAATATAAGTGAAATTGTATAGTTAATATATTTAATTTATGACAAAAAATGTTTTTTGGATTAGCTCTCAACATAAATATTGATATAAAACCTTACGTAAGATGTATTCTGCTGCCCCCCCTCCCTCACCCTGTAAGAAAAGGCTATCAGAAATTAACTGTAGGCCTATTATTGGCTAGTTATTAGGAAGGTGTATTTGTGTTTGTTTGAGATATTTAATGTTCACTTTCTGAACCAACTGATTATATCAGGACACGAAAATTGCAATGAGCGAGAGCGAAAGAGCCTACTAATTCTACTAATTTTGCCCAGGAAGGGATTTTACATACCTTCCAGGGTTCTTTTACCTGTCACGATCGACATGGGACCAACGGATTCCCTTCCCCTCCGAAGGAAGTTGTGCTACGGATTTTTATCGCACAATAAAAATCCATCGTTCCCCAGCTGGGTTTAAACCCACGACGCACCGAGGTCAACTAATTAATAAAGTGTAATTTAAAGTAAATGTACCAGCGTGAAGGAAGGAGGGCGGGGAAGCCGACTTTTTCGTAGCCTTTTATTGACTGGGGAACACTTCGGCCGATATTCGAAACCCGCCCGACCTCCTCGCGGTCAACCACCAAACCAAGACGAGACTGACGCCTTTGCCCACGTATCCACCAGCGCAGGGTCGACCCACGTAATCGATTGCTCGTAAGTCGTATAACATCCCTGTGTGACGATAAACTCCACCCCCTCTACCCGCCAGAGGTGACCCGGTACAGTCAAGACGGTCTTCTCGATCTTGTCACGCCTAGCCGACCACACCCCTTAGCTCCAACGACCCGCAAATACCCCCTCATACATTCCCTAGAGATTCCAACCTCCACAAAACATGAAGTGGGGTGAGGGGTGTTCACCCCTCTTAAAGGAAAAGGAGGGAATCAATTCCGGGTCGTCGTCTTTCCGCCTCTTCTACGTTCTATTGGGAATTTCTTTAGCAGTTATTTTTCTACTTCCAGCGAATCCCCCTGTCTAGCTTCTTTCTCCCCCCCC
>CABFOW010005133.1:0-13896 GCA_902141385.1 Timema californicum
AATTGTATTGTTTACTATTTTAGTTTTTAAATGCTTTTTATTTAAGGATATAAATATTTGGTCTATTAGTATTGTATGATAAAAAGAATTATAAATAATTTTAGTTAGATTAGAAGATTTAAATAAGTATTCCATGAATTTAATGTATTAACTTAATGGTTAGACAATTTATAATTTAAAAAATTGCTTTCCTGAGTACACTATTTGTGTTTAAAAAAAATTGAGCTATATTTACTCTGTCATTAAGAACTTTAAAGGTAATTGCAAGACTTACAAAAAATACTTCACCTATCCTTATGTATAGCTGATTCAATCCAGTACACTTCACAACACCCATTACCTATCTTGAGCTAGCTCTACCCAATACCCCTCATTACACCCTATCCCTATATGAGCTAGTTCTATCCAGTCCACCTCATTACACCCTATCTCTATCTTGAGCTAGTTCTAAAAGGTTGTTCAGCGTAGGAATTGTTTTCTGAAAGGCATTTTTCCCTACCAGAAATCTATTATATAGTAGGATCTTGGTAGGAAAAAAGACCTTTCAGAGAGTATTTCCTACCGTGAATGGAGTATATTTATTCCACCTCACTCCACCCTATCTTTTTCAGGTCCACTCTAATGTTATCCTTTATCCGCCTCTAGGAATCCCATAATTAACCAAACACTATTATTGTAACAATGTATTGTGATTATTACAGGATTTTTAACTTATCTTTATGTAGCCTCTTCCACTATCCAGTAGTCACATCTATTTTTGGAACATATATCTACTTAAGCACCTGGTTTTCGAAAACCCTAATTGGGTTTTCGTCTTTAAAGTTATAGAGAACAACCGGAAAATGTATTGTTTTGTATAATATAAAGTTATAGCTATTTAAAAACTTCACACATATAATAGTAACTATAAACTGGTTGATCGTTTTTTAACTAAATACTTAATAGTGTTATTTTATTTTTAGATCACTACTATTAATGCATATAGAAACAATAATACAATATCAAATGTGAATACTGTATTATTTATTAAAACAATACAATTTTGATGTATGTTTTAAAGTAATGTGATTTACAATAACATATCTTTATGAACAGTTATAGACTACTTTAATATAAAAAGTTGAATATTATTTTATTTGTATCTATAAGAAGAACATCCCTTTATTTATATATTTCTGTCTTAATTTGTTTATTTATATTCAAAGTGTAAAGATACGTAGGCTAGTTTTAATAGAATTGAGAACTAAAAAAAATATATATATATATATATATCGCACAAAATAAATAAGTTTAATCCAAATGTTATGGTACCCAATAATGTAATATCTTATGATTTTAAGATTTATTATACGTTTTGTTTGTACGATAAAGTATAAACAATTTTATAATAGGCTTATATTAAATCGTGGATAAAAACCCTCTTATCTAGCCTCATGTGTATTTTGTTGGTCAGCTACTATAAACTAAAGTGAATATTAAGTATTTTATTTTCTTAGCACCGCGTGTTACTACCAGGTGAGGTCATATGCATATATACTAATTAAGCCTATTAGTTAGGGATGAGAAAAGTTTAATTTAAAGATTATGTAACCAGATTTTCGTGGAGGGAGAGTGAAAACCCATTTTGGAAAAGCCACCCTCAATACACCCATTCAACATTTGAACCCCAATCTCCCAGACATAAGTATTCTAGTCTAACAAAAGGGTGACGCCTTAAGCCATGCAGCCACTGAAAGAGGGTATCTAGCTATTTAATTATTTATCTGTACAATATATATATATATATATATTTCTTTTTCAAGTTTACTTTAAACAAGTTTCAAGGGATATTATTTTAAAAGATATAAGA
Organism: Timema californicum; assembly: GCA_902141385.1. Classification (NCBI taxonomy): domain Eukaryota; kingdom Metazoa; phylum Arthropoda; class Insecta; order Phasmatodea; family Timematidae; genus Timema; species Timema californicum. The sequence goes on from CABFOW010005133.1 coordinate 1,850, forward strand.
TGAAAGTTAAGGTTTCATTACTTATTGATAAGGATGTGTGAACAAATTAATTTAATCCCCACTCAACCCCTTACTCCCTAACCTTACACTGTGCAAGTAGATATATTCACAGTCTCTTAGTAAAGCTATTTTATATAAATATTTTTTTAGAATTCATTTAAATATTCAAATAATAGAAATAATAATCTAATTAAAACCTACCTTCTAGGATATCCTTGGGAATGGTAAACTGCACAGTCCTGCTATCCAGGAACTTGTCCACTCGTTGCTGTAACATCGTGTCCAGGCTGCTACTCTTCTCGTCCAAGGACCTCGGCAAGGACTCTTCTAGCTGTGCTTCACTGAGAACTTGATCCGTTTTCATGTCACCAGAAGTTTCTTCCTTAGTAGAAGGGTCCACGGAGAGTGAAAGATAATCAGTAATAGGAAGGGGCGTCTTCATTGAAAGAGCTTTGTCCATAAAATTCACGGCTTTCATCTTAAGACAAACCATAATATCCTCCCTGTGACTGCAGTCGGAAACAACTTTGTAAACCACTCTCCAGTTACCCTCATCCTCCACCTCATTAAGCTCTTCGCTGGTTTCAGAATGCTGACACGTGACCGCACAAACAAAACACACCACAAATAACACGGTAACCGTCAACACACCCATTATTGTACTAAACGTCTGGAATTAAAACTATCGGAGACTTCAACGCAAGGTGAGGAACCTAGCCTTGACTTGGCGTTGAAGGAAATGAATACTTTTCCATTACTTCATCTTTCTTTTATACAAGCGATTGTTTAGCTATGATGGCACACCATCTTTTTGATACGGTTCTTGGAGAAAGTGATATAGAGCGTAGAGACAAAGGTAGGACATATTAACGAGGGATGGAGAAGGTTTTAGACAGAACGTTTTAGCATTAATTTACCTCGGGAAGTAATTGGACCTGACCATCAGATATAATTTCAACGGTTGTTGGGTTTGTGTCCCCCAACAAATGAAGAACGGTTCCGTACCGTGAGCAAGTATTGCACCGGTATACCTAGCAACACTCCATAGCCGTGAGAGATGTGCTGTGGGGAAGATTTAGGATCTCATTAGCGATTTAGAGATCATAGAAATAGACCATGGAGCTTTTTAATCGTGTTCTTAATTTTTTTGAAACATAATTACACATAGTTGAAAGTGATATGTTTTTTAGTTTGTAAAAAAGTACGTTATTAATTTGTTGCGGTCCTTATTAATTCAAATTAGGGCCACTTTATAATTGAAACAAAATATTTCAAATTTTAATTATTTTGGTTGTTTTTAATAAGTAATTATTTAAGTTTTATTAAATGTCTACCTAATTGGGATAGGACACATTGCTTCAGGCAGTGCCGGATATCAATTTTGTTTCTTTGGTTCGGTTCCCAAGGAGACAATAGTTTATGGTGTGGAAAATAGGTTGTTACGATTAATTCTGAGTTGAATAGCTTGTAACTGAGAAATCAGATACTAAAGAGAAGTTGGAATTATATATTTGTTATATTTTTAAATGGATTGATTATGGAACATCTTATTCACGCCTGGATTCAAAAAAGGTCTCAGTATTATTCAAATACATCCAATTAATAGGTCAATTAAATATAAACCATTAAATACTCGTACAGTTAGTGCAAATTCAGAACCACTCCTCTAGGAGAAAGATGTATAAATATAGTTTATGGAAAAACAATCCTGAGTGTAGCATTTAATGAATTAACCAGGACTTCTCTGCAAGAGTCATTCATCACCATTCATCCACACTATCGATCAAATTAGCCACAATATCCATCCAATTAGCCACACTATCAAACCACCCGGCCACACTGTCCATCTAGTCAGCAACACTATAGGTACAGTCAGTAACATTACACGTAGGCCCTACACTCCGAAAATTTAGGGCATTAAATTGCTGGCCAAGCCCTTGCTTTATTTAATGCCTCATATATAAATAGAGGGAAAGCAGATGGCATAGCTTACGATGAAGTTGGAGTTAGATAGGGCCTTAACTCCATAGATAATTTAAAACCTGATGTAACGAGAAATGGCGGTGGAGTTGTATTTTAATTAATTTACCGTATCACAAATGGTTGATTTACTTTATAATTTTATATTATTATATATTGTACTGTACATATGTTATATTATATATAATATAGGTTATTGAAGATATGATATATATTTATAGTATATCTTTATTTTATATACACATAATCTATTCTATATTTGTTATATATATTATATATAACTATTCATGTATTGTATATATAATTATAAATTTATTATAAATATAATATATTATATGTATTAATTTTATAAATAGAGATAATATGATATATTTATATAATTTAAATATATTATATGTACAAATATATATTCTACAATATAATACATTATCTAGTTAATAATAATAATAATATTTAGCATTTATATTAGCTTTATATATTTTAGTCCAAACTATATATTCTTTTATACATTATATACTTCCATTAAATATGTATTTTATATTTATATGTTATATTAAATAATTAATAATTTAGTATATTTAATATCTAGCACATTTAGTTTTTTACATATATTTATGGGAAAGATATATTAAATATATATATATATATAATTATTTAATTTATTACATATAATTTATAGAAATAGTATATAGAATATAATATTTTTATATCTATTTATTATCTGATTTATCAAAATGTATATATATTTGTATATATAATATATTATATAAATTATATATGAATAGATTATATACTTTACTCTGTAAAAATATAGTATAAATTATATAATATATGTATATAATATCTGGACTATGTATAAAATATAAATGAAATATTTTTATAAACTGTTTCTTGTATATAATATATTATATAATTTATGAAATATATTTTATAAGTACTACATATTATATATATATATATACATATAATATTTTCGATATTACATATAATCATATTATTTTAAATATATTTATTTTATAGCTAATTACATAGAGTATATATTATATTTTATTATTTATATAATATAGTATAAATACATGATATTATATAGTATGTAATACATATATTATCTAGTATGTAATACATATATTATATATAATTTGTATATATTTTAGTATATATTATATTATATATAATTAATATAGTATATTTTATATTATATATAATTTATATAGTATATATTATATTATACATACATTTAAATGCATATAGAATATAGTATAGATATTATGTTAATAGTAGGCTTATATATGGTGTAATACATTAGCATAATATAATATGTTATACACATTGTATGTATTTATACATGTGGGATAGGATATTTGTTTTTAGATTCCATAATATTTAAAAAAACATGTTTTGTACAAAAATTTATTTTAAAAATGTATAAATATAGTTTATGGAAAAACAATCCTGAGTGTAGCATTTAATGAATTAACCAGGACTTCTCTGCAAGAGTCATTCGCACCATTCATCCACTGAGCGACACTATCGATCAAATTAGCCACAATATCCATCCACTTAGCCACATTATCCATCTAGTCAGCAACACTATAGGTACAGTCAGTAACATTACACGTAGGCCCTACACTCCGAAGATTTAGGGCATTAACTTGCTGGCCAAGCCCTTGCTTTATTCAATGCCTTATACATAAAGGGAAAGCAGTTTACATAGCTTACGATGAAGTTGAAGTTAGATAGGGCCTTAACTCCATAGATAATTTAAAACCTGGTGTAAGGAGAGATGGCGGTGGAGTTGTATTTTAATTATTTTACCGTAGCACAAATGGTTGATTAACTTTATAATTTTATATTTTTATATAATGTACTGTATATATGTTATATTATATATAATATATGTATTGAAGATATAATATATTCATAGTGTGTCTTTATTTTATATACACAAAATCTATTCTATATCTGTTATGTATATTATATACCATTATGCATGTATTGTATATAATTATATATTTATTATATATATAGTTATATATTTATTATAAATATAATATATTATATGAATTAATTTAATAAATAGAAAAAGTATGATAGATTTATATAAATTAAATGTACAAATATATATTCAATAATATAATACATTATCTTGTTAATAATAATATGTATTATTTAGCATTTATATTAAATTTATATATTATACTCTAAACTATATATTTTTGTATACATTATATACTTCCATTAAATATGTATTTTATATTTATATGTTATATTAAATAATTAATAATTTATTATATTTAATATATAACACATTAAGTTTTTTATACATATTTTATGGGAAAGATATATTATATATATAATTATTTAATTTATTACATATAATTTATAGAATTAGTATATAACCTATAATATTTTTATATCTATTTATAATCTGATTTATTAATATATTATATATTTGTATATATAATATATTATATATATTATATATGAATAGATTATACACTTTACTCTGTAAAAATATAATATAAATTATACAATATCTGGATTATGTATAAAATATAAATGATATATTTTTATAAAATGTTACTTGAAGATAATATATTTTATAAGTACTACATATTCTATATATAATATTTTTGATATTACATATAATCATATTATATTAAATATATTTATTTTATAGCTAGTTACATAGAGTATATATTATATTTTATTATTTATATAATACAGTATAAATATATGATATAATATATTATGTAATACATATATTATAGACTTACATTTATAGAATATATATAGTACATATATATTAAATATATAATTGGTATATAGTATAGTATATATTATATTATATATAGTATATATTATATTACACATACCTTTAAATGTATATAGAATATATATTATGTTAATAGTAGGCTTATATATGGTGTAATGCATTTAGCATAATATAATATGTTATAAACATTGTATATATTTATACATGCGGGATAGGTTATTTGATTTCAGATTCCAGAATATTTAAAAAACATGTTTTGTACAAAAATTTATTTTAAAGGGGAAAAAAACAGTTATCTAAATATTTTTCGATAGGTGGATGTCTTCAAGTTCATTTCAAGCACAACCTTCTATTTTTAAATGAAAATATTTAAAATGCAATTAACATTTTATTCTACACAAAAAACAAAAACTTTTGCCTATAACTGATTTTTAGTGACATATTTTAAAATTTTATTTTCTTAACAATTTTAACTAAAAATAGGTATTACAGTAATAGTATATTGATGCTAATTGATATAATTTTGATCTTTTATCAACGTAATATTATAAATAATAGACACCCTATTGAATTTAACGTAATAAATAATAACATAATTTGATAAACAGTTCAAGATTAAAAAGGACTTTAAGAACTCAGTGTTAATATATATTCAGAAGCTAACCTTGAAATAACCTTTATCAAGTAAAAAAAAATCAAAAATAAGTATGGATGTTATCACTCACCTTCAAAAACAAAACCTTTTTTAGCAAGACCTTTTTTCTAAAATGCTTTATTTTTATGATATTCCTCAAAACGTATAGCCATGTTAAGAGTCACCAATAAAGTGCTGTATTGGTCTTTTTAGTAAAATGCTACTTGTTTATTCGGAGTCTCAGAGTTGGTATGAAAACTTAGACAAAATTTATTTTAAGACATCCCTAGTAACAAAGTTAAGTTTTGCTAGTGCGATTTTTCATACTAACATGAATCCAGGGTGACCTGGTGGTCTAGGTGTAAGGTGTCAGACTTCTATGCTGGCAGCCGGGGTTCAATCCCAGGTCCCGGCACAGATTTATCTGATTACCAAACCCTTCCTTCACCTCTGACAAGACATCTTGTGAATGTGGGGAATGCCAGGCCTCCACCGTGGTCCGGATTCCACGTTAAACAATTAAATATAAGTAAGTCTCTAAAAGTTTATTTTGTTTTTCCTTAAACCTCTTAGGAGAAATGTTTGTACAACAATGATCTATCTCCTTCATTTTATACTCAATAGTCATTATTTAAATTTTTTATTGGTCAAAATTTATAAATGAGGAATTTAATAGCAATGCGATCACATGAATATGTGCAACACTTATTGAAATGTCAAAAAATTTAACCGAAAGTTGAAATTTTAATATGAAGTATTGACCCTTGTGGACTCAATATTGATCTTTTTTTATCGGTCCAAACATACAATTGATGATTTATTATTTAAAAATAAAATTATAAAATTTAAAACCGCGACTCAAAAAATGTTTTACAAAAAGATGGTGCTATTTATTCTTGGGTCTACTAGTGTATATTATTTTGATTCACATATCTTACGAGTTTTGAGTATATATTTCCATTTGCAAACAATAGAGCGAGAAAGTCCGTGTGGAGCTCCGTACCATTTATTGTTCTTTTAAATGTAGGCATTAAAATATTTTCAATTTTTTATTAGATAGCCAAGTTATTATATTTATTTTTTATGGTTATAACCAAATCTAAATATCATATTTTTTAAATTGGATATTGATTCCTGGAGCCAGGATTCGAAGAGAGAAGAATGACCTTAAGAAAGGGAAAAATCCTAGATGACTCATTGTTTATAAAATGGGCGTACTAATCCAAAGTTCTACTTTCGATTTCCGTCTCCAAGTGATATTTTTCCATTTGAATAATATTTATATATGTATTTGAGTTAGCCAATATATATCACAGGAGATAAAAAATGTTATCGTCCACTGTAATTTTATTTTCATCGATAGTACGCGGACAAAACGTTATGAACACCTGGTCCATGTTTTTCAATGGTATGTGAACAAGTTTTCAGGTCCTGGCTTGGCATATTGAAATAATTTTTCTGAAATAGTTCCCCACCTCCCTTCCTAGCCTATATTTCAAGAATATTAATAATTTATGTCTCCTTCTCTATTTCAAAAGCAATAAATAGAGCGCGTTGCCTGGAAGTGTAGTAGGACGTGATCTTAACAATATTATATATTATATAAAGTTATATTTCAACATAAAGTATAATATAATTTTATTACATATATTATTTATATAATACATATAAATATATACCATGTTTTTCAATGGTATGTGGACCAGTTTTCAAGTCCTAGCTTGGCATTTTGAAATAATTTTTCTGAAATAGTTTCCCACCTACCTTCCTAGCCTATATTTCAAGAATATTAATCATTTATGTCTTCTTCTCAATTTCAAAAGCAATAAATAGAGCGCGTTGCCTGGAAGTGTAGTAGGACGTGATCTTAATAATATTATATAAAGTTATATTTCAACATAAAGTATAATATAATTTTATTACATATATTATTTATATAATACATATAAATATATAATTATATTTAATATATCATTTATATAATACTATATCATTTATACAATGTTAGAAACAATCATGTATAATTTTAAATATTTTATATGATTTTAATTATATAATATACCGTATTATTATAAATATTTAATAACATTTATATATTATTTTTGATCAAAATATATTCACAATATTATGTACATAAAATATAATATTTTATGATTACATAACTATATAAATAAATATAATTTATAATAATATATAATTATAAATATATTATGTAAATTATTATATATTTATATAATATATGATATATTATTTATTAGATCACATTCGATAAATAATTATATATTATATATGTATATAACTAACATTTTATTAAAAAATATAATTTCATGTATTTATTTTTCATTAGTAAAATACGTATAGAATATATCAAATATACCAATATATATTATAAATATATATATATAAAATAAAGATCTTATATTTAAGAAAGATATATAATATATAAAATGGATATTAAATATAAAATCTATAAATATTATATTTAATACTTTTTAAATGAATAATATATAATATGGATTATGAAAAATATAATTTAATTTTATGATGTGTTTAAATACTTGTAGAGTTTTGAAATGTGGTGCTGGGGAGAACTTGAGGAGATCAGGTGGGCAGCCAGGGTGACAAATGGGGAGGTCCTAAGAAGAGTTGGTGGTAAGCAACCATTTTGGATTTGATTCTTTGGTGCAAAACAAACTGTATCGGAAACATCCTTAGGAAGAACTCTCTTCTGCACGACATCACAGGGGGCAGAGTTGAGGGAAAGAGGAAACTAGGAAGAAGGAGGATTAAATACTGGATGACTTTAAGGAAAGAAGAAAATTATAGAAGTTGAAAGAGGAGGAGGCAAAGGTCAGGGTGCTCTGGAGGTCTAAGTTTACTGACAAAAGGAATTATCATGTCGTAAGACACAACACCTAATAATAATAAATATATACATTATTAATATAGTTCTACTATATTTGATATTAAATTATTATATCATATATAATCTTAATTATGTATTATTTTTATAATATATAGCATTCAATATCTTTGATGCTATTATTATATTTTAAATATACTATAGGCTACATTATTAAATATTATATACAATATTATATTAAAGAATATATTATATTATAAATTGAATATTTTATAACGAGTTTATAAAATACTTAAAATACTTACACATTAATAAAGAATGTATAAGATATATTAAAAAATATATATCTATGATAAATGTGTACGTAAACATATCTAATTTATTGTCTAGCTAAGAAAAATATGTATAGGTTAATAAAATATGTATTATATACATCGTTTGTATATGTAATTTATAAGTCATACATTATATAAAATACATAAAATTAATTAAGTAAATTCAAACGATTTTGACATTTCCAAATGTATTAATCTTAAACACTCCACCATCTCCTCTTCCAACTGTCAATAAATATTTTATGTAGGCCTAATTAAGGATTTACCTAACTCCAGCCTTATTCGTAAGCTATGCAATCTGATTTGCCTTCATGTATGAAGTATAGCATACCACAAGGGCTGAACCAGCATGTCGCTACCCTACAACCTCGACAGAGTGTACAGTCTATGACGATTCATAGATATAAAAGTAGTTATAGCATTGGCGAACTTAGTCAAAGGGCCTGGGTTATATCTAAGTCTCCAAGTGTTATGTTTTAGTATAAAGCATATGATATTTAGAAATATTTATAAACGTAATTAACTAAATTTGATAGCTTGTCTTCTTAATCCATACTCATTATCTGTTTAAGCAATTCACTATAGTGAAAGAGCTCAGTCCGCTCCTACCCTTATATATCTTTTATCAACTGAATGTCCTGAATTTCTCCTCCTCCTAGAGATAATAATTCTGTAATCCAGGACGCTGTTCTTCAGACATATCACCAACCCCTTTCCGTTTGCTTTTTCGTGAATCTTCATGGCCACTTTCATAAATTGCCGACGTCAGGTGAAGGTCCCCTCCCCCATTCCATGTGGTGGCGTCCTCCAACATACCTGACTAGGTCTGAACTGCTAGTCCTCTACTTGACCTTTTTACTGAATTTCCTTCTATCGGAACTGCTAGTACTATCGGAACTACAGTTGTCCCAAATAATCTCGATATAAGAACTTACACTTCACTTCCAATTGCTCACAAATAATGTATGGCAAAACACTTGCATCGATTTCATCTTCCCTCCTATATACTCTCCTTTTAGCTGCCCTAGGACTTAAATCAGAGGGCTACCTATCCCGACTAATAGCTCACGGACGTTAACCTAAAATTACATTCACTTATGGGTTTAAAGCTCAGAGACGATCTGGAGTCAATTGGACAGCAAACATTGTCATCTTCTTCCCACTAAGGCATTAATTGAAAAACCTAATTCTGAAAGGACTACAAGACGGATAACCTTACGGTTTATTGGCCAGTATTTATTGCTAATGCTTACATTATCCTATAGGTAGTAATTCATCTCTTCTCCAAAAATTTGTATTTGAAATAATTTGGTAAAGTCTTGTAGTCCTTTTTTTTTTGTAAGTAGCCGTCGAATATAAATATAAAAGAATTACATTTATAAATAAATTAGACATTTTTAGATAATTTTACATTTAAGCGTGTACCTAATTTAAAAACTAATCAAATATATAAATAAAAAAATATTATTAAAACCATTTTTAAAATTAATTAGGAATAATATGATAATTTGTTATAAAATACTTCTATACAATTTTTAATGATAATAGTTTACTAGTATGTCAAATTTGACAAATGAAATAATACTTTATAATTTAACAACCCATGCATAAAATAAAACTTTTTATACTTATTAATAAATAAAAGTGTAAGGAATTCTAAATATCACTATTTTTAAAGAGATATATTTATAACGTATCAAATATTATAATTTTCTTCTAAGGCTTATACAAAACTGTTGCCCTAAAATATAATTCCTAAAATTTTGGACTATAACCCTCTTTCTTCCAAATATAAACGTATAGAAAAATGCACTATTTCGTTTATGAGGATTAAGGATTTTTCCACTTTAATCATTTTGATTGAAATATTAAGCTATAATTAATAGATTAAAATATTGGCTTAGTTATGATTTAAGGTGACCTGGTGGTCTAGGGGTAAGGTGTCAGACTTCTGTGCTAGGGGTCCGGGGTTCAATCCTCGGTCCCGGCACAGATTTATCTGATTACCAAACCCTTCCATCAACTCTGGCAAGACATTTTGTGAATGTGGGGAATGCCAGGCCTCTGCCATGGTTCGGATTCCACGTTAAACTTTAGGTCCTCCATTTCATCTCACAATAACCCTACCATTACACATTAGCGTAAGTGCGTATAATCCGAACGGGTAGTAAGACGCGGTGCTATTAATAATAATAATAATAATAGTTATGATTTTCAGTTCATGCCACTGAGCTGTCCATGGAAATTATCTAAATAATTACATATTTTTAATTTTTCAACAATTTAATCTTTTAAATTTAACAGCAATTAGAAAAAAATTCACACATATTATAGAATAAAGTGCAATGTGCTTAGTATTGCACTTATAAATAGTGTTCACTGTACTACACATGCACGCGTATAACAGAACTACTAAGCGCTCCAGTTAGCACTAATTTGTCCCTCGCTATCTATTTACAGGTTAGTTAGTGGTCAAACCTAGATACCTCGTAGCGTGTAAAAAAATGCATAAAACACGAGATTATAAAACACGAATATGTTGAAATTTAACAAGCCTTTTCCATGAACATGTTCGTTGAAGATTTATTTTTATATTACTGTTCGAATCTACATTGAAAGATTTGTCTTTGCATCTGATCATGATAAAAATGTTAACTGCATATCGCGATGAAGCTGTCAAAACAGATTAATTTTTAAATCAACACAAATAAGATATAAGGCATTATTTCTCATATGTGAATCTAAAACCTTTTAGAATATATTCTAAATCCAAGTATCTTTACACATAAAACTTCATAGCAGTAATTTTACTGATATATTCAACAAAATCACTGGCTTTTTCTCATTGGTTGATTTGATGAAAATTTACTAAACATTTATTTTTTAAAGAATAATTCAACAATTGGTAAATTAATATTAATGAATAAATATCCAATTTTGCAATGGACCTATCATAAATAAGTCGCAGCATACTACTACTTTCAATTAACCAATGGATAAGACATTTTCTTATTGATAGACTCATAAAATGGTGAATATATTAATTTACAGTAATATGAGAAACTTACTTGCTATATGGAATTAATAACTAGAAATTTCATTGCTGCAATTACAAATTACTACACCTATCTTTAGCTAATTCTATCCAGTCCACCTCATTACATCCTATCTTTTTCAGGCCCATTGTGATGTTATACTTCCATCTGTGTCTAGGTCTTCCCATTGGTTTTCCAGACAATACACACAACACGGTTCTAGATTCTCCTATTCATGCCGCGCGTCCTCACCACCTAAGTATACGAGAATTGACTATCGTAGCAATATCTTGTGATGAGTAATTATTATTATTATTATTAGCACCGCGTCTTACTACCCGTTAATGTTATACGAGAATTTACTATCGTAGCAATATCTTGTGATTAGTAATTATTATTATTATTATTATTATTATTATTATTA
>CABFOW010005133.1:14744-46335 GCA_902141385.1 Timema californicum
TATTATTATTATTATTAGCACCGCGTCTTACTACCCGTTCGGGTTATACGCACTTACGCTAATGTGTGATGGTAGGGTGATTGTGAGATGAAATGGAGGACCTACAGTTTAACGTGGAATCCGAACCACGGTGGAGGCCTGGCATTCCCCACATTCACAAGATGTCTTGTCAGAGGTGAAGGAAGGGTTTGGTAATCAGATAAATCTGTGCCGGGACCGAGGATTGAACCCCGGACGCCAGAATAGAAGTCTGACACCTTTCCCCTAGACCAAAAGGTCACCTAGTGATGAGTAATGATTATGTAATTCATCAATATGTAACCTCATCCTTTCCCCAGTAGCTTCATCTCTTTTTGTATAAAATACAAACCCATTAAATAAATAAACATTATATTCAACGAAATCTTAACAACTTTATCTTATTGATATATTTACCAAAATAATATTATTCTCTATTAAACGTCCCACAATATACCACTATTTACTAAATATGTATGCTATGTATCATTTTCAGATAATAGAAATTACTAGCAAATGGTTGAACTGATTTCAACAACGAACAATCATTATAAAGGTTAGAGATACCAGATGTCGGAAAAAATAGTAGTTTCCAACGAAAATTTTATATTTCCAAAGAGTTTTCAGCTTTTCCCTCTTTGCCTAGATCATCGTAAAAACTAAGATTTGTACATGAGTGTATATATTAGGTAAAATATTTATTTCTGACTACAAATAATACCAACCAAACTCTTACTTTAATAGTAAAGAAACAAATAACATATTTCAAATTGTAAAAACGAGACACATTGCACATTGTTGGGGGCAACTGTTCCCCGACAAATGTGCTGCATGCGTGTAAGAGAATTTATAGCGCTCTCTCTCTGTCTCTCTGAAGAGAGGTTTGAGACATGTATTTGTCTGTTAATAGAGTTTTTATTTAATCTATGTCGAGTGGCTAGTGTCAATGGTCAAGACGTCTAAGGAATCACCTGTCTGTGAGGCATTAGTATGTCTGTCCACAGAGCCATGTGTCCAGGCGTCGATTTCCAGTATGGCCGAAAACTTTCATAGTGATACAATAGGGAGAATGGGCTTTGTGCTTAACTAGTACACCAATTGAAGCAAAGAGACGGTCTTACACTATTTTTTTTTTTTGGTAGATACACACGTCAGGGGTTCGAAACCCGATATTGGCTCCATATCATGATGTATTGCCGGGAGATCGGATTCCAGTAAGGTGCTTCCCAGTCTCACTCTTCATGTAAATGCGGGGTTCACTTCCTTGTCCTTAGCTCCTTAGAGTAGTTTTCATTGTTTCAAAATAAAAGTAATTTTGTTTTTACCAAACCTATGTCAAATACGATCCTTTGAGCTGATGACCCCTAACTGACGAAATAAGATGGAAGCCATCCTGTGGACCAGGATTCGAACCCCCTGCAGTTTAGTATACTGAGAGAGTGCTGTGTCTTAGATCTGGAGGGTAGTTTTTCACTCTCCCTCCACACAAATGCTGGCTCATTTCCTCTCATTTCAAACTTCCCAAATACAAGCCTCGGTGGCGTAGTTGACTGCCGCGCTTGCTTCGTGTGGATCCAGACGGTCGCGGACGGAAGAGTTCGAGGTTCGAATCTCGGTTGGGTAAACTAGGGGCGTTTTTCCGCTCTCCCTCCACGTAAATACTGGTTCACTTCCTCTAAATTAAAAATTCCCAATTATCAAGGTGCTGGCGTAATTAGTTAGTTAATCGTTTCACACGTACATGGTGACAGTAGTTATCAAACAAAACATGTGGTAGGCTTTTGTCGGGAGGATGGCCCCCTTCCAGAGTCTGCACGATATTGGTTTCCAGATTGGTTCGCTACAGTTGAAATTAAAGTTAAAAAAACACGTGTTAATAATGATGAATATTATAGGTAGGGTCATTTTTGCTATTCAAAATTAAACTCATATATTATGTGTTCGTTAATGAGTGCAGTTCAAAAAATAATTATTTAATATACAACCAAATCTATAAAGGAATAAGAACATCACCGGGTACCACGTGTTAGCTAGATAAATGGTAACGGGTGGGGGAGTTCAGGGTTCATATCCCTGTCGTGCGTGTGTACTGAGCTCGGTTTCCTCCCTCCACGGGTTGTGTCCCAGACGGGTAGTAAGACGCGGAAGCCTTAATTATTTATTCGTGTTGAGCTCGACTGTTGAGGACGGGGAGATCGAGGTTCGAATCTCGGTCGGGTGAACTGGGGGTGGTTTTTACTAAATGGTTTTCCACTCTCCATCCATGCCAATGCGGGTTCACTTCCTCTAATCAAACCTTCCCAATTCCTAATCCATTAGAGTAATTAGTACTTAAAGCATATAACCCGAATGGGTAGTAAGACGCGGCGCTAAATATTATTATTATATTATTTATTGTTTTAAATATTATACATGTAGAACGATGGGAAGCTATGTGAGTGTGCGTGTGTGTGCGTGCGTGTATTGTAAACGTACGTACCCAACATAAGATATTGGGTTCGAATCTATGTTGGGGGATTTGGATATCTGCCGAGGTGTACTCTTGGTAGTTCTCACTAAATTGGCTTCCAACTCTCCCTCCACGTGAACGCTGGAACATTTCCATACTCCCCATCCACGCAAATGTAGATTCAACCTTCCAAATTCCTAATCCTGTTGGACTCGCGGCGCTTCGGTGACTCAGTTGGCAAACGCGGTAGATTCGTTTTGAGCTAACCTACCGAAAACGGGGGAGAAAGAGGTTCGAATCTCTGACGGGTGAACCGGGCTGATTTCCCCCTCACTCTCCCCCGCGCAGATGTGGGTACAACGTTCTCAATTCCGGGTCCATTAGCGTCAATTTGAATTATGTTATGTAATATATAACAGGGGAAATTGAATTCAAAATGAAAATCAGACATTAGTTTTTTATAATATTTATGAATAACCTTTTTTTTTCTTTAACAAATACCAAATAATTTCGAATAATATACAAATTTTTTATTTTTTTATTTTTATTTTGTTAAATATATTAGAACAAGTTGGCTTGAAGCTTATATTTACGGATTGGTTATTGGGATCAACAAAATTATGTATTTGTTTGTTTTTATGGAAAAAAAAAACATACTACTTATTAATTGGTCACCTATTTCAATCAGATATATTATTATAGAATAATAATTGATTTTGTTAACCTTTTGGACCTAACATTTCTAATGTTATCTCCAGAATATATTTTCACTATATGTTATTTAAGTTAACTGGAACCATAACAAACTTTGTCTCTGTAAAATAACATTCAATTAATATTTTTATTACATGCGACCATATTTGATCCCTATAACTGGCTATATCTATGCTATGCTATATCCTTGGGTATCTCCCTATTGTTTTCACTGAGCCCGGACTATTTACTGGTATATTTCATTTGCGCTAACTCTCTCACTGAAGATGAACATCCTTTTCCTCTGCTCCGTCTAGAGGGATACATGCTTGTTTCTTTTATTAATACAAACGATATATTGTTGTATCAAAAGGTCCGGGCTCGAATCGCGTATCCAGGTGTAAGTGACAGAGTAAGCCTGAATAATAGCTTTGGCCGTTTTCAAATTTCAACCCAGAGCAAATGATGCTGCATAACTAATTTTATTCTTCATTTTCTCTCTGTCTCTAATTTGGGCAAAGATATCCAGATGGTGTTGGAGAGTTCAGTTGTCAATGGCGCGCATATGCGGGTGCACAACTCGCTCTGTGACATAAGGAGGTATGGGGTTCAAGTCCCTTAGAGGGCAACAAACGCTTATTACTTCACATTTCAATCCCTGGAAAAGGCACTTACACATTTATCCTGGCCAAAATCATCTCTTATCTCACGCTTGCCTGAAGAGCTTGGTTTGAATCCCTCTCGTGAGTGTGTACTGAGGCTTATTTCCTCCTTCATCGTCCATAGTTTGTGCCCCGGACGGGTAGTAAGAAGACACATTTCGTTTTATACCATCATACTGATGCGGGTAAATTTATACCCCTTCTTATCCCGCTCTATAAAATATGTCTCTATTGTTTTCCTGTTTCACTCCTGATCTCCTTGACGGGTAGTAAGCCGCAGATCTAAGTACCGATAAGCTTAACTTCGTGGCTATTAGCGGGGGAGGTGGGGGGAGTATTGAATCCACGTGGACCGTGGCACTCTGCCTTCAAACAAATGCAAGTACATTTTATATCTTCCTCGGCCCAGATATTACTTAAGAATCTACGCTGTTATATATTAGTACGTCAAAATATATTTTTGTACATTAATTTATTTTTTCTGTTATAAGTAACTTGAGGAATAAAAATGTTGTTTTCACTTTATACGTGGGTAGCAATCTACCGTCACATTGCATTGTAATCTTGCACCGTTGGTCGCATTGTCTAAGGCGTCACTACGGTCTATGACGGGGGAGCGACGTTTGAGACCGTGTATCTAAGCTCGGACCAGAGAGACACGGGAGTAATGGACGGACGCACACCTACTTGATTATTACTTGTTTAAATCTAGTCAATATGAAACTATATGGTAAATAAACTTTAAAATCAGTACGTACCCGCCTCATTGACGTAGTTGGATAACGCGCTTGTAGTGTTAAGCTCGACTGCTGAGGCCGGTGAGATCGAGGTTCGAATCTCGGTCAGGTGAACTGTTTATTTTTTTTCTAAATGGTTTTCCACTCTCCCTCCACGCAAATGCGGCTTCACTTCCTCTAATTCACCCTTACCAATTCCTAATCCATTATAGTAATTAGTACTTAAAGCGTATAACCAAGAACGGGTAGTAAGACGCGGTGCTAAATATTATTATTATTATTATAAAATTAGTACCGCTGCCACTATTCCTCTACACCTATACTTCAGGGTGTAAGTACATTTTTCATTGAGTGAAAAATAAATATTTTCGCTTTCCAAAGGTCCCAGGTTGGAATCCCGTGTCAATCAAGAGCTTTGGTTATTTCTGCGGTAAGCTGTTGAACGTAGTTCTAGTTTATACCTAAAGATATCTGTATCTTCTAGAAACAAGTTCTGATAGCGTGGGAACCTTGAACTTGGGGGCTGTGGGCACATGGTAGAGAGAACGATATATATATATATATATACTTTTGCGCGCAACATTAACATACACAATTTCTGCTCCGTATCTGGACTTGCCGTTTAAGGGGCGATGNATATATATATATATATATATATACTTTTGCGCGCAACATTAACATACACAATTTCTGCTCCGTATCTGGACTTGCCGTTTAAGGGGCGATGTTGGAATCAATTACCTGCCGGGTATACGGTTGGTGGAACACCGGGTGCGTGTGACTTACTCTGCTAGTTATGGCAGGGGTTTGAATCCCCGCTGAAGTGTAGGTTTCCCTCTTTCACCTTACTCCACCTTGTTCAATTCTCAGTTGGGTTAACTAAGGTGTTTTTATACAGGCCTACCGCGTAAATGCGGGAAACAAGAAATTACAAGAACCAACAAGTTTGGAACACGGGAAAGGGGGTCAGGAGGGGATTCAGGATTAGGATGGGAGGGGAGGGTGGAGGTCGAGTTCAAATAGGGTATCTTATCTGTGATTGCTTATTCTGACACAATAACTTGAATTGTGGCATAATTTTGGTCACTGCTGGTCTCATAGAGATCTCGATGTTCTTAAGACTTGAGTATTATTTGGTTTTAATTTCCGTCATTGTGGAAAATTCTGACTCGCACAAATAGCTGGTAACAAATGGCATCGCTAATTCCAACGATATTGAAAATCTGCTTTAACACCAAGCCAAAAAGTATTCAAGTATTTCCTTTAAAATTCAAGTTTGAAGTTTGAATCACATGAAAGTTCTGCGAATTCTTCTCGGCCTTTCAAAGAGAGATGCTTCACACTTCCCATCCCCACGATAAAAGGGCTTTGAATCCAATCTAAGTGATTATTATCTAATTTTGGTATAAAATGTTTCTGAAAATTGTTTTCCGAGCATAACTAATAATCAATTATTATCTGCTTGGTCAAGTCAAAACTAAGCATATTATCAACAATAAAATCCTCTGTATATGAAAACATTTCAAATGAGTCATTTTATAGTTAATTTTTTTTTTTATGAAAATCTGAATTTTATCATTAAGTGTAAAAATATTTGTTCTCTCCCCTTGGAAAGATTATTAATTTCGTTGAGTTTCTCAAATAAATCAGATAGCATAATTTGCACAGCCAATGTTCATTGTGAAAGAAATTGACATATTCAGAGTTATTTTCAACATAAATAGTATATTTTACATTCTTTTCCACACTAATAGCCGTCTCAATGCTCGTTCCTTTGACCGCCAACGTACTTCTGTATGTGTTCTAAATTTAGAATCGATTCAACATTCGATTCACATAAATTTGCAAAGAGATGATTATAAAAAGCACGACATTTAATACAATCGATAACCTTAACCTTATCTTGTAGTACAGTATTAAGATCAGTAAAAATTTCTTGGCCACCAATGATTCTCGATGGATCATGCAATGCGTGAAAGTAGTAGGCCTATCGCTTTCAAATTAAACTTTTACCTGAAATACAGTTATTCTTCCTGTCTTTGGTGCTGCACTGTTATTACATAATTCAACACGATTATTCAATTATAGCCCTACTTTCTTGAAAAATTCATTCACTTTTGGAAAAATTGCCTTAACAGTTGTACATACAGTAGCCCCATGGCTTCTTTGGTGCTCACTGACAACTTTGAAAATTTATCAGACCAAATTATGTATCCCTACGCCGAACCATATGATCTGCAAAAACATGTGCTTAGCTTCTGTCACTTCTGACAGTCAAATTTTAGGTATATACCTAAATGTTGACTGTCAGAAGTCAGCTGTGAACTGTCAGTCAGCACCAAAGAAGCCATGGGGCTACTGTACATCTAATTACCGACAAAATAGTAAATCTTCCTGGACACTGTTACCGTAACAATACCTGACCTATGCCAATAGCTTTGCGCAGTTTTTAATGTCAGTCAGTTCATCCAGCTAAATTGCCAATTTCAAACTTTATTTAATTATTTCAATAAGTTGCTCCCACTGGTGATTGCTAATTTACAACATTCGTCCACCCACTGTATCACGTGACAGTGGAATTGTTTTTTTTAGCTCGTCTGTATATTTTTGCCCGTAAATAATTGTATTTATTCTAATTACCACTGGCAACACAAGATCTTCGGCAATGGTGTATGGTTTCTTAGCATTTGGAATTAAGTAAGAGGCTTCATAAGATGCTCTTAAGTACTTTTTAACGACCACTACACGAGTTTCAAGAGATTGTCTTTGTTTTTTCGATTATTCTAATATCTATTAGATAAACTGTACAAGCTTATTGGAATAGGAAGCATGCTTTGTGTAGATGTCTTTTTAATTTTGTATGTTTGAGACTTTCACTCGCCAACCATTCATTACAAATCAAGCAGATAGGTCTTTCTTCAATATTTGTGGAAATAAAAGTGAATCCATATTGCAAAAAAGTTTCATTGTATTTCCTCTTTTTTGAGCGCGTATGATAAATATCTTCATTTTTGTATACTCGCAGATTCTTGTTAGTGCTGGATGATCCCGGTTCTCCAGGATCTACAGCTTCAGTATTATCTGCTGTCTTAGTCTTTGACAAATTTAAACATTTATTCATCGGTAAAATAGTTTATAATTTATTTCAATTTGTCTCTGAAATGATGGCAGCCAATAAATGATAACAGTTAATTATTTGCTTGTCCAGTACATCTGTGTATACCGGAGATAATATAAGAACAACTAAACAACTTAACACTGTGATAGCAACATTGAAAAACTTAGCAACTGTACACTGTGCAAGCAACATTTGAAAACTTAGCAACTGTACACTGTGCAAGCAACATTGAAAAACTTAGCAACTGTACACTGTGCAAGCAACATTTGAAAACTTAGCAACTGTACACTGTGCAAGCAACATTGAAAAACTTAGCAACTGTACACTGTGCAAGCAACATTTGAAAACTTAGCAACTGTACACTGTGCAAGCAACATTGAAAAACTTAGCAACTGTACACTGTGCAAGCAACATTTGAAAACTTAGCAACTGTACACTGTGCAAGCAACATTGAAAAACTTAGCAACTGTACACTGTGCAAGCAACATTTGAAAACTTAGCAACTGTACACTGTGCAAGCAACATTGAAAAACTTAGCAACTGTACACTGTGCAAGCAACATTTGAAAACTTAGCAACTGTACACTGTGCAAGCAACATTGAAAAACTTAGCAACTGTACACTGTGCAAGCAACATTTGAAAACTTAGCAACTGTACACTGTGCAAGCAACATTTAAAAACTTAGCAACTGTACACTGTGCAAGCAACATTGAAAAACTTAGCAACTGTACACTGTGCAAGCAACATTGAAAAACTTAGCAACTGTACACTGTGCAAGCAACATTTGAAAACTTAGCAACTGTACACTGTGCAAGCAACATTTGAAAAATTAGCAACTGTATACTGTGCAAGCAACATTGAAAACTTAGCAACTGTACACTGTGCAAGCAACATTGGAAAACTTAGGAGCTGTACACTGTGCAAGCAACATTTAAAAACTTAGCAACTGTACACTGTGCAAGCAACATTTGAAAACTTAGCAACTGTACACTGTGCAAGCAACATTGAAAACTTAGCAACTGTACACTGTGCAAGCAACATTTGAAAACTTAGCAACTGTACACTGTGTAAGCAACATTGAAAAACTTAGAAACTGAACACTGTGCAAGCAACATTGAAAAACTTAGCAACTGTACACTGTGCAAGCAACATTTGAAAACTTAGCAACTGTACACTGTGCAAGCAACATTTGAAAACTTAGCAACTGTACACTGTGCAAGCAACATTGGAAAACCTAGCAACTGTATACTGTGCATTTAACACTGAACAGTGCACAACTAGCAAGAGCTATGAACAAGATATATCACAAACTGCCAATAAGGCCTTCCGCATCGGGTGAAACTATTTAGTGACACGAGTTGGTGAACTGTTGTGGAACTCAACTGGTTAGTACTGACGATGACGTTTGAAATCTACCTGCTAGTGTTTCTATCTCTCTATCTGTCTCACTTGCAAGGGACAAGCCGCCAAGAATGAGTCACGACAGAAATAACGTACTTTCAAACCTTTTGTTAATCTCCCTGGCCAGCAAGGAGCAAGACAAGTCCCTGTCATGTTGAGACAACAATGTAGCCTAAAGTCACAACAAACAATGTCACCACTGTAGTCGGGAATGAAGGCAAAGATTAGTTACATGTTATTTATGATTTTTTTTAAATGTTCTTCAACCTCCAGAACTATTTACGTGACCCCCAGAGGGGTCGCGACCCCTAGGTTGAGAAGCCCTGCTCTAGATGACTAAAAATTTTTCAATAATTTACGTTACTAAAATGATAATAATCTATAAGTACTTTCTGATTTTGCTAAGAAAATTTAAAATAGGCTTTAAATTTCTTTATTCTAAAACAATTAAAAAAATTTACTTTATTCACAGAGAAATACAACCCATCTTAGATCTTTAATGTAATTTAAAAGTTTCTTGAAAATTTATTAATCAAACAACATTAAAATCAAAAGATGAAACACTAATTAAAATATAACGAAATAAAAATTACATATTAGTTACTAAATAAAAATACTAAATATAGGACAGGTCACATTTTAAATTGATACTACGTAAAGCTCTGTTTCTTAACAATAAACAAAGTTTCCTATCAAAGATTTTACCAGCCAGCTATCTCAATATAGAAAGCGTCGCTGCACTATTTTAAAACTGTTGATATTTGTACTAAATAATACCATGGCCCCTGGGTTTCAACAAACGAAAAAGAGGAGATTATTTAACCATAAATATCGATCGTGGATATACATAAAAGATGGTGGGATATATTTGCTGCAAATATATCCCAAACATAAGTACTTAAATAAAATACGTAACCAAAATAGCATGTCATAATATGATATTAAAAAAAAAGCAGTACTAGAAATAGCATTATAGATATAGGAATATATGACTGCGTGTTTATGTGTGTGCACCTACATCTGTCTTTGGATGTGTGCCTGTGTGTTTTGGTATGTATGTGTAACTGTTATTGGCTTGTTGTGTGACCATGCGTTTGTCTGAAACTATGTCTTGAATTGGTTGTGTGTTTGTTTGTTTTAATTAACCAAATAATCTCAATAAAAAAATTGTAACACATAGAACCCTCAAACAAAACACCTATCAAAAATTAAATATTGTATTCGTTATATTATTAACTTACTTACTCAATCGCATTAATAACACAAACAATCACTGCCACACTTACAAAAGTGCACCACTTATCTCTATCTGAAACCAGTTCTATCCAGTCCACCTCATTACACCCTGTACTCTCAGGTCCATTATAATGGTACTTTACCATTTTTCCTAGGTCTTTTCCAATGGTTCCGTCCCCCTAAACATTCTGAATACTGCTCTAGAATCTTCGATCCCAGCTGAAAGCCTTTACCACCGTAATCTGCGAGACTTGATTAACCTGATAATGTCTCGTTATGAGTACAGGGTATGTAATTCATCATTATGTAACCTATTCCACTCCCCAGGAGCCTTATCCCTTTTTGAATCACATATCTTACTAAGCACCTTTTTTTCCCCAATACCATACATTTGTTTTCGTCATTTAAAATAAAAGACGACGTTTTACAACCAAAGAGAACAAACAACCTGGTAAAACTATTATTTTGTATATTTTGAGTTTTACATTCCTTGATAGCCAATGAGATGTCAACAATTCTGACCAAGTAATATCATTCATTTCCCGACCGTATTCATTTCCTGATTTCCAATCTAATATAGTTTTACAATTTATTACTTTTATTTTTTGTTTTTATTTTTTATTTTATTCATCATATTATTTGTTTTTAGTGTGCTACTTGATATATAGTTATGTGTTTAACTCATTGTTATAAATTTACTAAGTTCTAAAATACTTTGATGTTAATGTGGGCGCACAAACTAAAGTCAAGTCTCAAGAACTTGGATAATCGTAAGTTAATTATGTTTATATTTTTTATGTGTGCGGATAATATTTTACAAGGGTGAGATAGACCAACTACAATATGTTTTAGTGAGCATGTTCCATGTCTTTTGGTGACCTTGACCGATTTCTTCCCCCCCTCCCCTCTTCTACAACTCCATCAACACTTTTGATGCTTCAAAATGTACTTGAATTCAAGCTCTACAGCAACAGGTGGCCCACGTAAATGCACGGTCTTTATAAATTCGACAACTTACTTTATTCTTGCTATTCTTGTTTCTGAATCCTGGTTAAAACCATCCCTTCCTTCTATCTTAGTACACCTGAGTGGTTATAAACTGGTTATAAATAACAGGACCCTGAAGGAAGGTGGAGGTGTGTGTATGTACATAAGATATTATGTTAAATATAAAGTAGCATCTACATTACAGAGCCCCTACTCAGTGCAAACTGAATATATTATCGTTGAAATAAACAATTCACAACAAAGACTTATGTAGTGTACCGGCCATCTAGAGCTGGTCAATTTACTGCCTTTGGCAACACCTAGACTGAGCCCATGCACAAATGTGAACATATAATTGTAATGGGTGTTTCTTAACGAGGACTTCCATAATAGCAAAAATGATACATCGCAATTACTGACTTTATTTTATTTATACAATATGACGCCATGCCACTTAGACGCAACACATCGTATCACTACCTCCCCCAATTCGCGAATTGATCATATATATATTTCAAACTCTAGTAAAGGGATTTCTTCTGGACAGCTCGCGGTCCCCGGAATCTCGTATCATGATCTTGTTTACCTATAATTCTCAATGAGTATGTCTAAAATCGTATTTAAGGTAATCACATATCGTGACATTCAATCCATGCCCTGATATCTGGACAGTAGCTGACTTGATCAACTTCTCACATATGACCGGACGGTATCCTTCACCGTGGAAACTTGCACTTATTACGATTGTACCTAAAAAAGTAATAGAAAAATATCCATCAAAAGCTTTTAATTCTATGTATTTTAATAATCTATTAGCAAAATTGCATGTGTTATTTAAATTCTCTCCAGGCAGTATACAGTGGATGAAATCATATCTGCATGGTCACCAGCAAAGTGTTATGATAGGCAACACGTTCTCGACATGGCCACCAGCAAAGTGTTATGATAGGCAACACGTTCTCAACATGGCGTCCAGTTGTGGCTGGTGTTCCACAGGGCTCAGTTTTAGGGCCATTGCTTTTTTCTCTATATGTGAACGATATCACTTCTTCAATATCATACTGTAAATATCACATGTATGCAGACGACCTTCAAATATATATTTCCACTGACCGTTCTTCAATAAATACAGCCACACAACGAATAAATATTGACCCAACTGCAATAAATGCTTGGTCTGAAAAAATTGACTTAAATTAAACAGTGACAAAACTCAAGTCATTCTCATAGGAACAAACTACTACTGAACGTGGACCATTACCTGCCGACTGACATATGATTAGGAATAACCAAAATACAACTGACAACAATTACTAAAACCTTGGTGTGATTATTGAGGAAAATATTAATTGGATATACCAGGTAACTTCAATTTGCAACAAAGTGTATGTCTGCTTGTATTCACTGGAAGGTTGAAGAATTCTCTCTCAGAAAATGTGTGATTTATTTTTATCCAGAGCTTAATAATGCCACACTTTTATTCAATAATTTAAAAGATAATCGAGCAGAATGATAAAAAAACAAATGTGTCTGATACATATTTAACTTGAAGCGGCAAGATTATATTTCTAATTATTTTAATAAACTGGGTTGGTCAGGAATAAATGAAAGGTGAAGACTACACTTATTAGTATTGCTTCACAAAATCTTTAACAACATCTCAGCCTCAATCCCTCTCCCCACGATTCCTATTTCTGAAGGATAAACACAGCCGAGCTACCAGATCAGAATCAACTCTACATATGTCTATTCACACACATAGATCTCAAACATATTCTTGTTATTTTACTGCCCTGGCATAACAGGCTTGGAACAAACTGGATAACTCTACTCGTCATCTATCATCTAAACTTGGAACAAACTAAATAACTCTACTCGTCATCTATCATCTAGACTTGGAACAAACTAGATAACTCTACTCGTCATCTAACATCTAGACTAGGAACAAACTAGATAACTCTACTCGTCATCTATCATCTAGACTTGGAACAAACTAGATAACTCTACTCGTCATCTAACATCTAGACTCCCCTTGAACGTGCGGTTAAGCACTTTATCTTGTCTAACAAGCTAAACTGAGTTCTTGAAACTATTTGAGATTTAATCAGTGTTGTATTCAACGCTGGTTAAGTGGAAGAGAATGCTAACGCCTTAACTTCACCAGATGAATAAGGACCACTATTATTATTATTATTATTATTATTATTATTGCTAGTTAGAATCGTTTCTAAATATTTAATCTCATTAACCTGTCAAATGATATGTTGTTCTCAGTAATATCTAAATTATAGTCCTCAATCTTAATGAATAAGGACCACTATTATTATTATTATTATTATTATTATTATTGCTAGCTAGAATCGTTTCTAAATATTTAATCTCATTAAACCTGTCAAATGATATGTTGTTCTCAGTAATATCTAAATCATAGTCCTCAATCTTTGTTTTCTGTTTGATCATATATTTTGTATCAGCAGCGGTCACCTCTAAACTTAATTCCTCACTAGCCTTTAGTAGAAATTCGGAATTCTTGCAACAGCATCCTTAAGGCCATTTCACCCTGCCATCTGTGGTGTCTGTAGAATCCGTGGTGGGACGTTCTGTATAAATGGTTTCCCAGACTATCAAATGTGACAATCTACGCTGACGTCCACGTTATCACAGAACGGCCGAGGTATCCGTGGTACGGATGTTTTCAGATCACTCTTCGGACGATCGTTAGGGCGTCCACTTGGAAGTTTTCGACCGAGTATGCACAATGGCGTATTGAAGAGCACGTGATCACCTACACTATACTAAAGTATAGCAGCTCACGTTTGTAAGCATCCGAAATGTTCGCGGATGTTTGGTTGCCGTGTGAATTGGTACGTCCGTGGACATTTCTTTCGACCACGGTTTGCGTGGACACTGTGGATGCCAGTGTTAAATGGCCTTGCCCATTGTTTGACAAAGCTAGTTCATCTGCATACCCTAATAGATGTATCGACCCTTCCCTACTCTTATATTACCCTTTTAGCATATTTTAAGGATAAATTAAATAGTAGTGGGGGGAATGCATCTCCTTGTTTCAACCCTATTACTAATCTTATATTAAATGCTTAGTAACCTTGATATTCCAACAATTTTATTTTAAATTTATTTTAACACCAATCACCTCACATATTATTACTCATTCCCCCACGTCCTATCACCCCCTCGCCTGTACGCCCATTTGAAAAGAAAAATCACATAAGCTTTCTTGTAAAATAATAATTACAATGACTCTAAACACCAAAATTATTTTATATTAAATAAAGGGAGACCTGGTGGTCTAGGGGTAAGGTGTCAGACTTCTGTGCTGGCGGCCGGGGTTCAATCCTCGGTCCCGGCACAGATATATCTGATTACCAAACCCTTCCTTCTCCTTTGACAAGACATCTTGTGAATGTGAGGAATGCCAGGCCTCCACTGTGGTTCGGATTCCACGTTAAGCCGTAGGTCCTCCATTTCATCTCACAATCACCCTACCATTACACATTAGCGTAAGTGCGTATAGACCGAACGGGTAGTAAGACGTGGTGATAAAATAATAAACAAGTGTAAAATGAATAAATGAATAAAAATAAATATTTTAATACATTATATCACAAATAAAATATTTAAATTAATTAATTAATTAAATCACAAATACGATATTTAAATGGAGTAAACATCACTTGAGCATGAAACCTTTTTAGTCAAAACCAAATATTAATTCAATAAATAGTACATGAAATAAAACTATGCAACATAAAGAATAAATTAACATTATTTAATGAATAAATTAGATATTAAATTAATTATTAGTGTCAATAAATAACTTACATGATAAATACACTTCTTAATGAAACAAACTTCATCTGTCTCTTATACAGGATATTGTTTAGCTATGTAAATATTAATTACACAGATTGGTTATAACATGAATAATAATAATAATTACTTATTCTATGTCATTGGAAACTCAAAAATTCACTGCCGCCTTTATAAAAACACACCACCTATCCCTATCTATATAATCCACCTAACTACACCCTATACGTATCTTGAGTTACTTCTATTCAATCTACCTCATGACATCCTATCCCTATCTTAATCTAGTTCTTTACAATCCACCTCAATAAATCATCTCCCTATCTTGAGCTATTTCCATCAAGTCCTCCTCATGAGACCATATTTACTACCTTTATCTAGTTCTATCCAATTAACCTCAATACCCCCTATCTCTATCTTGATCTAGATCTTTTCAATCCACCTCACCACACCATATCCCTAACTTGAGCTAGCTATCTCCACCCAATTTACCTAATCACACCCTCTCCCTATCTTGAGCTAGTTCTATCCAATTTACCCCATCACACCCTATCCTTATCTTGAGCTAATTATATCCAAAATTCCTCATTACACCCTATTCCTTTCAGGTAAAATCTAATATTATCCTAACATCTACGTCTGTCTTCTCAATGGGTCTTTCATTGAGTTTGACAGTCAGTAGGCCTACCCTGAACATGGCTCTAGATTATTCCATTCGCACTGCATGTCTGCGAGACTTGATCATCCTAACAATGTCCTGAATTGATAACAGGGTGTACACCAAATTATTATATAGCCTCATCCCCTCTCCTTGTTTGGACCAAATATCTTCCTAAAAACCTTCGTTTTGAAAACTCGCCCATTTATTTTCGTGGTACTACTATTTTTATTAATAACCTACTAATATTATTGTATAGGCCCTTTTTGGCAAGCAGACGAGAATTTAGAACAGATCCATGTGGAGTGCTTAGAAATATTATTTTATACTTTACTTTTTGATTATAGACACATGCCAATTTCGAATAATATTTTTAAAGCTTATATGAGTTAATATTATTGACAAAACATTTTACACCATTACTAATATAACACAGGCCTATGAAATATAGCTTACAAACATTTACTAAACCTTAAATTCCACCTAAAGAAACAGTGTGACTACTAGCATTCACGGAAGAATATTCGACATATTTATATCTTAATAAATTATTCATAAATATTATTTTTTTAGTCAAATCTACCCATTATGTGAAAACTAACTTTGCATTACAATGAAACATCGTTATTAAGGATACTATAGTAGCCCCGTGGCTTCTTTGGTGCTGACTGACAGACGACTTCTGACAGTCAACATTTAGGTATACATCTAAATGTTGACCGTCAGAAGTGACAGCTGCTAAACACATATTTTTGCTGATCATATGGTTCGGTGGAGGGATACATAATTTGATTTGGTAACTTTTCAAAGCCGTCAGCTGTCAGTCAGCACCAAAGAAGCCATGGGGCTACTGTAATTGAAATGAAACAGTTATTTGTCTGAAGTTCTATTTTGGAACAAAGTTTAATAAACGTTTATGTGTGTTCAAATAGTAATCTAACATATCTCTTTGTTACAATCTTAAATATAATTTATTATTAAGGATAGTAATATAACTAACCATCTTGGAAAACAGTGTAATAAATAAATATTTAGTTACCACAAATATCTCTAGCAGAATAGTTTTATAAAAATTATACCCTGTTTATCCATCTCTTTAATACGAATCACCAACGTCATATAACAAAGTCTCAATCATATTTATACAAATAGTTTCGCTTAATATGACTAGTCCATTTTAGTTTAAACTCAAAGTAAATAAATATAATTAGTTGTGAAACGTTCCTTAAGGTTTTGAATAGAGTTGACTACTACTAGCAGTTTACAGAACATTGTCCTCTTGTGGTGCTGGTAAAGGGAGGTGAGGACTACCAGACTGTCTTGGAGGCAAAGGGAGGGAAGGTCTACCAGACTGTGTTGGTGGCTGGTTGACTACTACTAGCAGCTTACAGAACATTGTCCTCTTGTAGTAAAGGGAGGGAAGGTCTACCAGACTGTGTTGGTGGCTGGTTGACTACTACTAGCAGTTTACAGAACATTGTCCTCTTGTAGTAAAGGGGGGTGAGGACTACCAGACTGTCTTGGTGGCTGGTTGACTACTACTAGCAGTTTACAGAACATTGTCCTCTTGTATTAAAGGGAGGGAAGGACTACCAGAGTCTTGGCGATTTTTTTTACGGAGCGCACCGTGGAGTTTTATATATTAAACATGTGTGTTGCTTTTTGTTCTAAAATAGTTTTTTATTGACCACTATGCTCATTTTTCTTAAAATTAAAAAGACATGTCTGGTAGAAATGAGAAGAAAAACATCTTAGAAAACAATTGAGTTGGAGGTGTTAATTTTGTAATTAAGTTTAGGGGTGGGTTTTTACTTTGAATTTAAACTAAAATCAGGTGCCAACTAGCTTATCATTTGGATACTCAATAGAACATCTCAACTAAGGACTAGTTTAATGAATCTCATTATATGACAACAATTTCACATGAAGAAGTTTGGATCTTGTCTCCCTCCAAAGAGAGGATCGACGCCGTCTCTCCTGTGATGTCTGTGAGGGACGAGGTTGATCTCCTCAACACGAGGAGGAGAAGAGGAGTCCGCAGAGTTCCTGAGGGCGGCGATCACGGACAGAGCGAAAGACACGATCCCAAGGAGGAAAGCCTTGCCCGACAACAGGACCAAAGATGCAACCCCGAAGGCTACCAGGACGACGGCCTTGAACTTTAGGAACAGGAAGAAGGGCATGACGAGCAAGGACATCTTTATGATGGCACTCATCATTTTGAGGATGTGTTTCGTTTGCTTGTTCTTTTTCTTACGGCCGGAGAATTCTTGAAAAAAAGAAGAGATATTACATTTTAAATTATTATTATTAGCACCGCGTCTTACTACCCGTTCGGGTTATACGCACTTACGCTAATGTGTAATGGTAGGGTGATTGTGAGATGAAATGGAGGACCTGCAGTTTAACGTGGAATCCGAACCACGGTGGAGGCCTGGCATTCCCCACATTCACAAGATGTCTTGTCAGAGGTGAAGGAAGGGTTTGGTTATCAGATAAATTTTTGCCGGGACCGAGGATCGAACCCCGGCCGCCAGCATAT
The DNA here is from genome assembly GCA_902141385.1 of Timema californicum. Taxonomy (NCBI): domain Eukaryota; kingdom Metazoa; phylum Arthropoda; class Insecta; order Phasmatodea; family Timematidae; genus Timema; species Timema californicum. The sequence goes on from CABFOW010005133.1 coordinate 33,077, forward strand.
AAGTCTGACACCTCACCCCTAGACCGCTAGGTCACCTTTACATTTCAAAGAAAGAAGGATTAACTCAAAATATTATTACTCAATTTTAATAAACCATACTCGCTTGTTATTGTGTTAGGATGAAAATAGGTATATGGCAAAATATTACTGGATACATGTATACAAATTATACTACCACGTCTACAATTTATTTTATTACCAGAAAGAACAAATCTCTGAAATGTGCCGTATTCTCCGTATACCCCCTAAAATATAAGATTTTTATATAACATGAATAATTTAATTATCATGTGTAAGGCTTTGATTAATTTTATTATTTACTGTATTTGTTTTAAGCTTAGATTAAGCCACGTCTAATCACCAGTCAAGGCTAATTGAATTTTAATCACAATAAAGAAAGGGATGAGGAAGCTAGAAATTATTGTAAATGCCCCTGACATAATGAGCATGGAGGGAGAGTGGGAAAACACATAGTACTATCAATCCCCAGCACATTATGCCAGAATGCAATCCACAAACTCCCGGTCACTAGGAAACCAGACTATGTGAGCCAGACATATAGTCCGGGTACAACTGATGTAGGTCTTAAAGCACAATACATTTCATCGTTTAAAAGATAATTGTATATCTTGGAGTTTATTATAAACATTCAATAAACAAAATTTTACCTAATTTCTGAATATTCATTTTCTTGTACAACGAATAAACCAACCACAGTAAGGTGAAGAACAATAAATTTAAGAACTCAACTAAACTCAGACGATAAATCTAAACATAAATACATTTATATTAGATCAATCCACTTCAAGATATATTCACTCAATGTATTTAAGTATATGAATATATATATATTTTAAGGAGTATGTTTGATGTAGGCGAACATATTCTTTGGTTGACTAAAAAAGTTAATTTAATATTGTCTTTGATCTAGATATTTAATGAACATTTGACAATTTAAAAACTAAATTATTTGTAAATTTATTTAAAATAGATTAAATATAACGATACATATTATTTTGGTAGAATTAAAACTTGTAAATGAAATATTTAGTGGTTAAGTTTCCAAAAAGTTAATATCTCAAGTTTAAACAGTTCCTACTAAATTCATTTAATCAGCATCTACTTACAAATTCGTTGGAACGATTGAATTTTCTATATAAATGTCATATTACACAAATAAGGCGGATGTATTTTAAAAATATAACATTTAATTTAAAATAGACATTTAATAATTACGCGTAATAATTTGAGAAAAAGAGCCATTACTTTTGTAGAAATGTAATGCTTTCACAGCATTGCTGTACTTAACAGTACAAATCACTTTTCTGAGTTTTAAAATCAAATTAAGGAATTTATTGTAAATCAAAGGTCACACTAAATTTTAATTCAAACTCCAAAAATTAAATATTATTTTTCTGAATTCCTTTTAAAAGAAATTCTTTCTACCAATTAACAAATCATCTTTACCCGTATGAATCTTATTTGTGTAGTTTTTATTTCCAATGTTTGAATTTATTAAATTTAGCTCACTATTTGATTCAAATACTATATTAAACAAGCTAGATTAGATATTATATAATCATTTTTTCACTGGAATAATCTATTAGCCCTAACTCTCTTACATTTATATTTCATTATTATATTATATTATCTGGTATATTGTTGATAAATTTGTTTATTTATTATGTTCATTATTGAAAGTTTTCAAAAGAGTTTTCATTTGTATGCCTATGTCTGAATAGAACAACTTTAAAATTAACTCGGAATATTTTTTAAATAAGAAATAACATCCTGTTGTTATTTCTCTGAGAATAACTGGGAATCCTGGTCCGTTCAGTTGTAGATGTCATATTATATAACATTTGAGTTTTAACTTTTTTTTAAGGAGATTTAAAAGAATTCTAAGCCTCAATGGACACATATGTGTAACTATTTGTGTGAAGTTTATAAATTAAAGGCCAGAATGTACTTTCTTTTTAGTATATGAGAGCCCACCTTGGTGGCGTAGTTGGCTAACGCGCTAGTCGTGTTGAGCTACACTGCCGAGGACGGGGAGATCAAGGTTTGAATCTCGGACGAGTGAACTGAGGGATATTTCCTAAACGATTTTACACTCTTCCTCCACGCGAATGCTGGTTCACTTCCTCTTAATTAAAAATCTTCACAATTCCTAATCCATTAGCTTAATTAGTACTTAAGTGCAACACCCGTACGGGTAGTAAGACACGGTGCTAACTATGTATTACATTAACCTTATTTTCTCCATGATCATGGGTTTTTCAACATTGGTGATATTTGAACTAGGTTTATACTATAAATAATTTTATCAATCATCAAAATTTTGAATATTTCATGGACTGAGAATTATTTCGAAACACATCAAGATATTATTATGTTAAATTTTTTGTCCCATATCATTTTCATAAAACTTCAAATAAGCAACAGATTGTTTATAAATACTTTTGATATAAAAATAAAGGTGTTTTTTTAGAGACTACTTTATTATTATTATTATTATTATTATTAGCACCGCGTCTTACTACCCGTTCGGGTTATACGCACTTACGCTAATGTGTAATGGTAGGGTGATTGTGAGATGAAATGGAGGACCTACAGTTTAACGCGGAATGGTTTATCGTGAAACCATCGCTGCTAGACAAATAAAAGTAAGATATTTTAAATTATTCTCTTAAGTGAAATATTTTGAAGTGGCGCTCATATTAATAATAATTGTATCTGAAATAAAGATAGTATTGCCACGTTATTTATTTTGATAGCAGAAACTAGATATACATTAATTTAAAACTACCCTAAGATTTCTTTACTGACTTAAATACAGTATTTAATTTCTAAAATATTTTAAGTGAACTTCTCCTTAATTATTTTAATTAAAAATACATTTCTTATAAAAAAAACCTGATTTATTTATAATAATAATAATAATATTTAGCACCGCGTCTTACTACTCTTTCGGGTTATACGCTTTTTAAGTACTAATTACTCTAATGGAAAAGGAATTGGGAAGGTTGAATTAGAGGAAGTGAACCCGCATTTGCGTGGAGGGATAGTGGAAAAACATTTGGGAAAAACCACCCCTAGTTCACCCGACCGAGATTCGAACCTCGATCTCCCCGTCCTCAGCAGTCGAGCTTCAACACGAAAAGCGCGTTAGCCAACTACGCCACCGAGGCGGGTTGATGATTTATTAATGTTTTATAGTTTCTCGAAAATACTTGTGAGGAGAGTTAAGAAGGATTAAAGGGTCAAACAATAATGGTGTGAAAACATTAATCAAAACATTAATTTAGTGTTAGGGAAGTTGGATTCACCAAAACACAAAATCAGTATTTATCATATTGTTTAATTTGAACTGTATTAGAGAAAATGTGTACGGTTATTGAACTAGCATCCTCATATTCTCATTGTTGTAAATGCATAAACTACATGGTAAAAGGTGTGTGTGTTAATAATAGATCAGAAATTGGTTCTAGAATTTGAATAATGATCAAAATTATAATGCGTTAAACATAAGGTCATATTTTCTCGTTGATTGTCTCCCTATTAATTATAAAAATATAAATACATTCTAATTAATATAATATCTGTCAAATAAAAGTAAGTGGATAGGTTAGGTATTTAGATCAACTTGCGTCTATCAATGAGTTTTTATGAAAATGTTTAGTTATAATGACGAGTATATGATATAAAGTTATTGTTACTCCCCACCAAATATAATCTGGACTCGATGTCACGGTCCTCTAGTATGACCTACTAGAGACAAGGAGGTTGGAACTCAATTACCTGTCTATTGTCCAAAGAGTGTGTTTCCCAAATGTTATGTTATCCCCTCTTCACTTAAATTCGGATAAATCTACTAGAAGTTTTACCTTTGCTGATAGAACCCCGTCCAAATAATTGAACGTATTCAGCTTTGACGGGTTGTTAGAAGCATTAAAAAACTAAAATATATTATTATTATTAGCACCACGTCTTACTACCCGTTCATGTTATACGCCCTCACGCTAATATGTAAATGGTAGGGTGATTGTGTGATGAAATGAAGGGCCTACAGTTTAACGTGGAATCCGAACCACGGTGTAGGCTTGGCATTCCCCACGTTCACAAGATGTCTTGTCAGAAATAAAATATATAATATTGTTGTACCATTTCATAGCATTTGTATAAACTATTAAACGTGTCTTAAAATATTCTTGAATCTAATAATTTTTTTATTATTTTTTATTTATTGTTATGTGATAATATATTAGTCACATGATAAATAATTGAAAGGAAAAGAACGTTTCACATTTTTTGGTTTTTTGGTTTTACAATCAAAAGTACTATCTTCTTATCTATATAGTAATATTCCTACATATATTTCTCGAAGTTAAGTAATAGCTCACTCACCCATATCTTTAGTAATCTTCCACCAATTTTCCGAGATGTTTGGTATCCTCGGAGTCTCACGTAGGAATTCATCCGCCCATTTCCTCCTCTCCACATGTTTACCATACCCAAAGAACCTTCCAAACACATCGCCCGTCCTCTCCTTGACACAATCCACGACACTTCCACTGCCCCAAACATCCTTGATGCACCTCATAACGATGTACATGGTATCCCAAAGCAGGTGGGACAGACTGTTGGACACCCCTGGATGAGGCGCAACCCTCGAGGACTGCCGGACATTCTTCAGCCCGCCCGTCTCTGTTCTTGAGAGACTGTTGATATCATCACCGTTGATGAAGAGAAGCTCTCCTCTTACCTTGACATCGCTGGCTTGTCTTGTCTTCATGGGAGATTCCGTCATATTTCTGTTTATAAGTTTGCTGTTAGCTGAACGTTGTAGTACTGAATTCAACTTTTCAGACATATTGGATCTAATGGTTTCATTTTGTGCCAAATCTTTCTTTATAAATTGGCCATTTATTTGGTTAGGATTCAAACTAACATTTCTGGCAAAAAACTTATCATATATAGCATTATATTCATTGGTCAATTTCCCAGTGGTCGTCTGAGTTAATATTTTGTCACTCATTGATTTACTAACATCAATACTAATGGAAAATAACAGAATAATGAAGATAGTGTCCATCTTCTTCCAACTACCCCTCAGATGTGTTAAGGCAATATCAGTTCTACGAGTGTGTCCCCTATGTGCTGCATCATAGCATGCGGTCTAGAGTGAAGTGAGGAGAATATGTCGCTTCCTCGACATTCTTATAACCTCACCTATTAGATTGACTGGCGAAGAATCCGTCGAACCGGTAAGTAATATCAGGGTATGATAAAGTTCTGGGTGGTTGTCCGTATAAATTACACATGTGCAGGTTGCCAAGCCGTGATCTTCCAGGCGTAACTGTGACCTTAGCTCGGTTTGACCAATTTTTCTTTACAATGTGACAATAATGGATCAGCCAATTTTGGGGAGTATACGTTTAAAATGGACGTTTAAACTATTAATATAACTTGTTGAAGTTCAACTTGAATTTTATGACTTTCTATGAGTTGGCAATTCTATCTATTGGAGATAAAATATTTTTGCTATGATATGTGTAAAAATAAAAGACATAACGCATAAAAACAGGACGTCAACCAAGCATAACACAAACCTTATAAAGGGATACATTTCTACAATATGTAAGGTACAACAATCCTGGGGGTGAGACTGTGAAGGCATATAAATAAAATAGATAACTGATTTAATTAATTTCAACATGAATAGGATATAATTAAATTAAACAATACAATATTATGACCCATTTTTCATTTACGTTAAATACTACATAATATAGTCCAATTTTTATAGAAATATCAGTTAAAACATACACATTTTACTAGCTCAATATTGATAATATTTTAATGTATTATTAACTTTATTTTATAGGTAATAAAAATACCTATCAAGATGATATCTGCAGATCACACGACTTGACGAATGACTACATCAAAGTAGATCTAGTAATTTTTCTAGATATCTTCCTATGAAAATTTGTCTATAATATAACAATAATATAGAAATTGTATGAAATAATAAATATGAAATAAAATGTAGTTTTAATATGATAAAATAAAAAGTAATATATACTAATTGATGGGATAAGATAATTTTCTTGATATGAAAGAAAGAGATAGTGTGAAAAATATTTATAAATTAATATCTAATCATCAGCCATCATATGAAACAGCTATTTAGAACTCAAGTTAATAAGTGATAGCACAACACACTAAAAGAAATACCAAAGTCCATTCAATTTTTATGATTCTCTGTAATTTAAAATTCTTCTGGGAAGTGACTTACGGCTATAAAATATTACACATGGCAGGGAGGAATATAACATATTGTATAGTCTAGTTCTGATAAAATGTAAGTTGTACAGTGTATAGTCTGGTTCCAGTTCTTCTGGCTAATCGTGTTATATTATTTTTTAGGCCTAATATTAAATATGGTTGATTCTTGTACTTGTAGAATTTTTATTACTGTTTTAAATATTTTTGAGTAAAATAATTTATGATAATTAGCTACCATGTATCTATATTCATATGAATCTCTCTACGTGTCCCTCTTATTTTATTTGAACCAAAATAGCAATTTAAATTGAAGGGGAGAGGGGAAAAGTTCAATCTTATCTCAACTAAAGCTCATGCTTCCATCTGTTAGACAATCAATAAACCTCTCTAGTAAACTTTATATCATGGTATAAAGAGGTCTCTATCAAATTAAAGTTAATCTAAATAAGGTGGGGTTTGAAATCTAAAAATTGCTGCCATAGAAAATGTGTGTAGTGTGACTTTCCCCATTATTCCCCTGTACCCTCAAAATATGATCTCTGATTTTAGTTACAGATGTTTATAAAAATATATTTTTAGTAGTCAATCTATAACTAGATAAATTTTACTAGTTTAAGGTAGTGGGGTATAATAATAAAATAAATCCCTTTCTTGTATAACATCTCATTGATAAATGAATGCTATAGTTTAAATAAGCATATAAAAGGAAAGTTAACACATGCCCGGTTTTATGTTTTATTAAAACATACTTTAGATTTTAACCAATAGAAAATGTACCAAGGCAACACTGTCATCCGGAAAAGATTTATCTGATTACCAAACCCTTCCTTCACCTCTGACAAGACATCTTGTGAATGTGAGGAATGCCAGGCCTCCACCGTGGTTCGGATTCCACGTTAAACTGTAGGTCCTCCATTTCATCTCACAATCACCCTACCATTACACATTAGCGTAAGTGCGTACAACCCGAACGGGTAGTAAGACGCGGTGCTAATAATAATAATAATAACACTGGCATTCAATTATTGCCATTATTTGGTTTTTAGCTTATGTCTTTGTGATCGTGTAGTCCGGAAGAAAAAGTTATATTTTTAAATTTTAAGAAAGTTAGAATGGAACACATTCATGAATTTCCCAAATTTAATTGTAAAACTAACCTGAACAGAGCTGTAGGCTGAGATAAGATTATGAACTTCTTTAAAGAACATGAGCTCTTAGAGTATTTTTTTTACTTTCTATTATTTTCCTTTTCTTTTATATCTTTGTTATTCTGAATCAACTAAAGGGACTATTCCTATAAAGATTATCAGATTTTAGGTAGGTATTTCGTTGTATTTATACTTAATATTTATAAATAAGAAATCACAGCTAGACATTTTTTTATCTGCAGATAAAATAAAAAGATAAAATATTGTTGCATACTCCGTAATTATGTGATGGAACTACTATTATTAAACATAAACATTTTTAATTTAAGTTGCATTAATATTTAATTATAAATGAAGCAACCTTAAATAAAACTTAGTAGATTTCTTTATAGTAGGTATTACCCTTACTCGTGCCAACATTTAATCTCTAGAAAAATATTGTGAATTCATAATTGTATATAATATAAAGACACACATTCATAATGGAGGCTATTATTTGTCCAGATATTGTTGGTCCAACACAGCTGGCTACACATAATAATATTATTTCTAAATATAAGTGTATTATTCATGTTTGAGTGTTCAGCCTTTTGACAGGTTAATTCCTAATTTCAGTTAGCTTAGACAACCAATGCATCCTGTACTTTACCTATTTCTTATTTCTTATTTGTATCTTCCTTCTTCCTAAGCTCCTATTTCCCTCAACCTTTACTTCTATGACCTCTTGCAGAAGACAGTTCTTCCTAAGGATGTGCCCGATTCAATTTAATTTGTACCAAAGAATCATATTCCAAATATTTATCTTATCACCCACGCTTCGTAGGACTTTTTCATTTTTCACATTTTCAGTCCTACTGATATTTTCATATCATCTCCAGTGTCATATTTAAAACTCTCCAAGTAATAGTTTTCCATCTTCTTAAGAATCTAAATTTCCACTCCATACAGTGCGATTTTCCAAATGTAGCATCTCATCAGTTTCTTCCTTAGTTCCAAACTCAACTGGCTGGTCAGCTGTAACCTCTTCTTGTTGAAAGCTTCCTTGGCTATAGTGATCCTTGACCTAGATTGCTTGGGGCAGTAGGCATTATTTGTCAACAGACTTCCCGGGTAATTTAACTTGTCTATGTTTTCCAAATCTTCGTTTTCAATTTTGGTTTTCAGCCGCTCTTAATCTTTTTTTTTAAACCACCTGTTGAGTTCTCAATATTTATCTTTATTTCATATCTTCTCCGTATCTCCACCAGCTGGTCCATCATTTCCTACAACTAATTTTTATTACTGGCCAGTAATGATAGATTATCTGCTTATTTTATTGTATTAATGACGCATCCTCCTATCCTGAAATTGCTGCATCCCTCCAGGGCTTCCCTGACCAGCCACTCTCCACACAAGTTAAACAGACTGGATGACAAAGGGTATCCCTGTCTCACTTCTCTTCCTATCTATAAGCAGTTGGTTTCACCCCCATTCAGCCTCACCTTCCCTCGCTATTAGATTTTTCAAATAATATTTTGCTGCAGTTTTTTGTTATCACGACTTCCCAACAAATCAAAGAGATTAATTAAATCGTATAGAAGCAAACATAACACGATAAAATATTTATCTTTATAAAATATACGTATTTAAAGCCACTAGAAATGTATTTCAAACAGGCAAATAGAGATGGCTTTATTTTAATATATCCAAATTTATCCAAGAATCAGTGAAATACTATCTGATCAAACACTGAATAATAATTGGGTTTATATATGTCTCAACTTATCTAAGAAATACAAATTAAGATTATTTATGGGCTAAGATAGAACCTTGATGGTTATTATTTCTTCAGCATATCTCTCTGTTCACTAAGAGATGATTTTAAGGACTTCAAGGTGTGCTAACATATTTGGTGTGGTTAATATATATTATGTGCTCCACAGAATATATCTAGTTTAATACAACCATATAAAATGATCAAAAGGGATATTTAGATAAATATTTTTAAAAGCTTTTTTATAAAATTTACTTGGTATACGATTATATAGGTACATATACCAATTCTGAATCAGGTTTTTTAAACATTATACGCTGCAATGAAAGAGCTGAAACTTAATACAGTGACTCAAATTTACTGACAATATAAACAATAAATTTTTGTATAAATAATCTCTGATTAACTTTAACCAATATTAATTTATGTTACTATAGTTAAAAATTTAAATTTAAAAAAAAATCAGAAAATGATTTAATAAAAATAAAAACATTTATATTCAACAGTTTGATAAAAGTCAAATATAAAAAAGTGTATTTCTTAACTCTTTTATTTAAATGTGATAGTGTGCTGTGATTTACCGTATGATCGCTAGAGTAGAATCTATATTATATTTTCAGTATCCCGTCTCATGGCTGACCAACCGGAATATTTAATACACGATTATGCTTCAAAATGGGGATCATGAATGCTTCACTAAACAACAGGAAAAATAGGACTAGTAAAAATATTATTTCATTTAAATAATAAAGATTTTTCCGTTTGTTTTTCTAAATAGAGTAAAACAGTAAGCCACTTTTCAGCTCCAATAGTTTCTCATGAATACTCCAGGCTACGATGCAATGCCTTGTTCGAGATAGATGACGGCTATTTTAGATCTAGGATCATAATACAATAATATACGCTTATATATACAATATCATTTATAACCGAATAGTTCTCGGCAACTGTCAATTTTTGACTATCATAGGCCAATTTATTCTACACCCTAATTATGGTTCTTGCCAACATCCTCCGCTAATTGATTAGTGTATCCAATTCTTGGTTGGTCTTCTTTAATTATTACTGCAATTTAAAATTATATTATTAATTTCGTCAAGTTTTCATGTATGAATATATATGTATCTGTTCAAATAAGCTATGATTATTTGACGTAAATAATTACAAAAACATATTGTATGCTCTCCTCAATCTTTAAGAATTATAAAATCAGCCAAGCGTTTAACTAATACAGATATCAATAATATTTTTGCAGTAATTGTAATCATGCTGTTAGTCCATTCCAATTTAAATTAAATCAGACAACCCTTTTATTCTCAACATCATGTTATGTATTTCAGCATCACTATCATGCCTGCCCTCTGGAACCCAAATTTGGAACGTGTGGGTGGCGAGTCACTAGCGACTGGCACACAATCTCGTAAACCCCTAATTTCGGAACGTCTGATATGCAAGAACTGAGGTCACGCGGACAGAGATATTAGTGACAGAGGGATAATTGTCAGTATAATGAGCGTATATTGACACCAGTCCAGGCATAGCCTTCGAAGAGGGATGGCGGGTATTCCCTTTTATTTGGAAACTGAATATGATAATGGATGATTGGTTGATTTTTATTAATGTAATTACTGGACAGAAGAAAAGACAAAATAGAGTGAAAAGTATTTCTTTTTTAAGAAAAGGAACATGCATGGAGAGTTCGTATTTAGTAATGAATTTTCTGAAGATGAATTTTATGGATATTTTCGTTTAACTGAAGGTAGTTTTGATGGAATTTTCAATTTAATAAAACCTGATATTAAAAGAATTGAATAAAATGATCCATATATCGTATTTTAGCTTCATTCTCACCCAATATTCATGAGTGGTGTCATATTTCACTGGGTATTCTCTCTAGCCTTCTGATAGCCAATTTATGAATCCCCCCCTCCCCTAATCTCCAAAAATATGGTGCTCAAGCCACCATCTTGGAAAATAGAGTCCAGAATTTAGTTTTTCACTTTTTATTTCAAAACCGTCAATTTTACAAAATAGCATTTCAAATAAAATTTGCTAAGCATTTAATTATCTACATTTTGTCACTACCATTTTTTGATTTGGCCAAACCTGCAAGTATACATGGTAAGAGTATTATTTAGTCGCATCACTGGTTGGGGGAAATTATGCAAGAACATAAGTTTAATTTTCTTTCTGTTTAGATACAATATTTTTGTACCTGTAGTACCGCAGTTAGTCGATATTTTCACTATTCTTGTAACCATAAAAGTGGAGTGGAAATTTCTCTCCAACAAGAATTAATGTCTTCTTTCTAGGCTGAAGTTTGATTGAAAATTGTTACAGTAGACCTTAGCTCAGGATTGTTCCAAAGGATAGCAATATCTTGCCTTTGTTGTAGGAACCTGAAGCAGAGTCATATCCCGATACTGCACCGCGGGTTTCATCCAGAACAGCCTTTTGTCAAGGAATGTTATGATAGTTATCTTTGCTTTGCTTTGAATCTTGACGAGAAAACAATACTTTGTCAGATATGGGTGCCTTTATAGTAAAAACAACAAGTATGTCAGAACCCAACAACGAAGGTCAATCCAGATATTGCTTTATCAATAGATTTGGACACAATGGGGCAATCTTAATACATTTCTATGTTTGATTCTTGGCAGTTAATTGATAGTCTATACATGAGTTGTCTCCTGTTGTGGCTGTTCGCAAGAAGATCTGCTTATCTTGTTGAGGAAGAGCTATAATTTATTTATATGTTAGCAGAAGTTATCTTAGAAGCTCCTCTTTTCTGCTGACTTTTTTTATATGGTCTTGTTCAGATATCCATCAAATACTATAATATAGTATAGTAAAAATGTGTCCACGCCAACATTGTTTTATAGATGAGAATCATAAGTTTGTCAGGAGAAACACAAGAGCAAGGCGAATGTAGATGGAATGAGCTATCTAATAAATGTATGTGTAAAAACTCGTATGGACAGTAAATTATTGGGTTCTGAAGGAGTGTGGTTTGAAAGGGAATACAATATGTCACTGGGAAAGAAGCGTCTTACGTTGGTTTAAGCATGTTGAGAGGATGAGTGTGGATCGAGTGACGAAGCAAATATATGAAGGTAGAGTGTGTGGATCAAAAGGAAGGGGTAGGCCATGCAAGTCGTGGTTAAGTGTTGTAGATGAATGTGTGAAAAAGATTAATAGAAGAGTATGCATTACTCGGTGTATAGATGTTGTTGAAGTGAAGGGAGTATGCAAGGATAGGTAAGTGTGGATAAAGTTAATTAGGATAGATTACTTTCAGAGTTGTTATTTTTTTATATAGCTAGATTCACTGTTCCTAGCCTACTCCGTAAATGAATGATTGCTTATCAAATCTTACAATAAAAAGAGTTGTTTGTATGAAAGCGTAATAATGTATTATATTTTTATTCATATAATCAAATTGCCAACTTGATTTAAACGTATGTGTTAAATCCTCATGATATATATATTTTTGAGCTCAAATTCTGATTCATAAACTTAGTCTTTCGAACTCAAAAATAATTACCTTTTTATTTTAAATTTTATTAAAATCTATATATTTTGTTTTAAATATCATAAAAATTCAGACGGTATTTATCCTAGCTCAATATTCTTCTTTAAAAGAGTACATTAACTTTGAAATGTTGTATTTGGATGATTATTTAAAAACCAAATATTGGGTTTTATGACATTGAATTATAGGGTTAACAACCTTACAATTTAGAGCGTATATATACTATTTTTTAAAACATCAAAACTTCGTATTAGTCTTTTCCTGTTTCGGTATTAAAATGTACTTTTTTTTAAAGAGAGAAGGAGTGGGCAACCAACGTATTTGAAATACAAATCACCACATTTAACTTTGAGGGTAATGTAATAATAAATATTTTTTTACTGTATACTAAAAAAATAATAATATAATATATAATCTTTGACCGGGAACATATAATTCTTTTTAACCTCGGTTCATTCAAACAGTGTAAGAGATATCTGTGTATTCTCTTTACCTACATACTTGTGTTTTAGTTGGGCGCCACCCCTAGTATCTA
>CABFOW010005134.1:0-16518 GCA_902141385.1 Timema californicum
GAATCTCGGTCGGGTGAACTGGGGGTGGTTTTTCCTAAATGGTTTTCCACTTTCTCTCCACGCAAATGCGGGTTCACTTCCTATAATTCAACCTTCCCAATTCCTAATCCATTAGGGTAGTTAGTAATTAAAGCGTATAACTCGAACAGGTAGTAAGATGTGGTGCTAAATATTATTAGTATTATTATTATTATTATTATTATTATTAATGTGTTGTGTTCTATCCCCCTAAACACGACGACATGGGAACTTTATCTGAACAAAGGATATAACCACTTAGATGGTCACGCGGACTATGTGTCAGGCTCATGGTGACGTCGAGGTCTGAGCGAGAATATTACGGTCACCTGCACTGGTGGTAATTATCCCCTAAATGGTTTACCACCCTTCAAATGGTGTTTTAACTAAAGTGTTAATATAACTTATTGTTTGTGTTCATTAAAAAAAATTGGTCTTTTTTTTCTAATTTAACGTTTCTCTTTAAATCTCTCTCCCCCTCAGATGGGAAGTGTTTAAGTTTCACATTCGTAGGGCCTAGTCACTAAATTAACTCGCCCTTTATTGTCCTTTTATTTAGGTAGGCGTGCACCTTAAGTAGTTGAGCAGTGGAAAAATATAATAATGACAATACAAATAATTCAATGTTTGCGAGTCACAACTTAAGATTGCGGCCTCCATTCTTTTTCCAGAAAACATTGACTGACAGTTCTGTTGTGTCTGTATGGGGATGGTATCTAAGTAAGAGTAGTAGAGACCTTGACTACACCTAATTTCATAGATAAGGGAACTGCAGGTTTTATGGAGAATAGATTTATCTTCGCTCTCTCTCTGTTACCCCTGGCCAAACCTTCTAGCTTTCGGTTGTTGGGAGGTGAGGATGGAGAGTTTACTTGGAAATTCCTCATTGCAAACAATACGGCATGGGGAGGTTGGGGGGTTCAATTGACTTGCAAAAACATTTCCTATCGATGTACAGCATTTTCTATAAACATTAACTATACACAATAGTATTTTTTTCAAGATTGAAGTTTATTAACTTTTTCTAATCCCCACGTAATTATTCTTAAAACTATTTTATGTATAAAGCTTTTTTTCTCATAATTAATATACAAACATATATATTACAACATGCATTTTATACTAAATGCTCTAAATTACGTTCTTACTTGTTTTTTTATCAGAAAATTAGCAAGGTCACTATCATTATCAATCAAACCTTTAATTTTCTCTAAGATAGGTAATTCATTGTTACGGTAAAGTGAATTTATTATTATTAGTATTATTATTAGCACCGCGTCTTACTACCCGTTCGGGTTGTACGCACCTACGCTTATGTGTAATGGTAGGGTGATTGTGAGATGAAATGAAGCACCTACAGTTTAACGTGGAATCCGAACCACGGTGGAGGCCTGGCAGCCTGGCATTCCACACATTCACAAGATGTCTTGTCAGAGGTGAAGGACGGGTTTGGTAATCAGATAAATCTTTGCCGGGACCAAGGATTGAACCCCGGCCGCCACCACAGAAGTCTGACACCTTACCCCTAGACCGCCAGGTCACCAAAGTGATTGTTCCTTTCTGTGAATTGCTTCTTGAGTAAAAGTGTCATATTTATCCCAACGATTCATTTGAGTGCAGATATTTCCCTTTTTGATTGGTGTCGGTAGCTCTCCCGTAGTTTTAAACTATTGTTTAATAGAGATTACAAATGAGCCACACCTGTATCTTCTGCAGTCTGCATTGCCGCTTGATTTACTGAACAAGTTTCGTCTAAACGAAAATAGGTGTAGACTCTTTATGCCATTGCCCTTTCTTTACTACTTAATATTTACCTCTTGGAATGTAATTGCTTGTAACAAGCTGGAAATTCCATAAGATGTGTTAAATTTTAACTGTTAATAATACACTACTATTCAAATAAATATATTATATACACATAAAACTAAAACTATAATTCCACAACCTAATGGCAAAAAAATAAAACACACAATCAACACACACACAATCTTAACGTTATCAATAACAAATATTTTTCTACACAGAGTATTAATAAAAACTATGAGTGTTTATTTGGTTAATGTTTTTGAGATAGCCATTAGGAACATGAGACTCAGACTACTGTAACTTAACGTCTGTGCTGGAGAAAGAAGAACCAAATACTGGCAACAACGACAGCCCAGCATTGCCAAATTTGATATACATTCGAAATAAGACTGATCGCGGGAAACGAAAGAATGACTACGCTGTTGCTCAATTGTAAGCATGCAGTTCCTTCAGCAATGAAATCAGGTGTACAGTAGCCCCATGGCTTCTTTGGTGCTGACTGACAGCTTTAAAAAGCTACCAGACCAAATTATGTATCTCTACGCCGAACCAAATGATCTGCAAAAACATGTGTTTAGCAGCTGTCACTTTTGACAGTCAAAATTTAAGTATATACCTAAATGTTGACTGTCAGAAGTCAGCTGTGAGCTGTCAGCCAGCACCAAAGAAGCCATGGGGCTACTGTAGCAGTTCTGAATTGTCTGAGTTGTGATAGTAAGGAAGAGGAGTAGAGACCTTGACTGGTACATAGCGCCCCTTTTCCAACAGGATATATGCATTTGATCTCAAAATGTTGTACCACGTTATTACGACAGACCTCGTCGAACACAAAGTCACTTAATTTGTCTCTGACACAAAGCAGAAGAAATAAAAGCGAGGGGGCCTTGAGAGGGTTACTGAGATCCCGGATAGTAAACCCCCGGATAATCGAGGGGCACTAGTGAGGGCTTACCTCCCCTTCACGAACCTTTGGTGCGTACCTCCCTCCTCTACCGCTCATCTAAAAGTTCCGTATTTGCGTCTGCTCTGGCTTATACACTGTAATACACCGGGGATGAATTTAATTGAAGCGCGGAGGAGTAAGAACAACCTATGTCTGGAAAGTGTAATCTTGCACATATGAGTAGTAATATAAGAATGTTTTATTCCAACACCGACATGTTAGAGGTAATTTTGGTGCAGACCTTGCATATTCCTTCTCTATATCGTTACCCGAACGCTATTTAGAACCTCTCCAAGGTTGTGGAACCGTTGTAGATATTTACCCCGAGTTGATGTTCTGGACATGGCCGGTTGTTGACCCCACAGTCTCAATTTGCAAGTAATATTACGTTGTATGTTGTTTTTATGTTTCTGAAGGCCTCACCACTTCCTAAACAAACCCTAAAAGGAAAAGCGGTCGTATTTATTACTGAGGTGAAGCAGAGTATTAGACACGTAGCTCTAACCTCGAAAAAGTTTTTTTTCCTCTCATTTTTATCACCCCTCCCTCCAACCTCCTTTTCCTCTCTCTCTCCACCCCGAACCGACGCTAACCACCCCTCTTGGCAAGGGTTGTTTTCAAGCAGAATAGGGCGCGAGGGGGGTGGGAGGGGTAGTAAGACCAACCGTGTGGACGAGGTAAGAAGTGAGGTATGGGCTGGACTTAGTAAATTGGAGCTAAAATAAGGGATGCGTGCGGAGTATAAAATAGTTTACGTCTGTATGTGGGGTTGGATTGTGGGGGGAGGTTTTCACTGGCTGCACTTTCAAGGGGTTGATGGAGAGGCTGATATTCGTGTTATCAAAAAAGGCAGGGGGGACCAAAATATGGCTCGGAACGTTTGGTTGCTGGTTTTTTTTGTCAGGCCTTTAATGATTGGTACGTTTTTGTCATAATTAATTACTTAAAAGAAACTTATTGTTACTATCGTTATATTGATTTAAATGTTTTATACTACAAGTAATTGACACTTTATATTACACTCAATTTACATCTAAATAAATTTGTTATTATCTTGAAGCCTCTTTAAAAGGTCAAATGGGGATGTTAGCTTCAGACCTCTAGTGACCTCTAGATGATTTGTGACATGTTCGATTTCCCCCCCACGTTCACTTGGTGAGATTCGAACCTGAACAGGTGCAGGAAAGCTAAGCGAACTTTAGTGAGAGGGGTTTTTTTCCGATAGTAATGTAATAGTTTGTACTTAGATGTTTGTTTGTAAATTACAACACGTACTTAGTAGGACTTAACAAAGTTCGCCTTATAGGTCTATTTAAAAAGATAAGTCGAAGATAATATTTTTTTGGGTCACATAACTTTTTATTTTAAAATTTTCCATTAAGTGCATCTGGATGGAGAAAAAAACAAACACGTCCACTATATTATTGTATGCTGACCTGTTTGAATCTATCTCTGATTACGTTGTAAATGTCATGCAATCGGTAGTCAGTGTTATTATACGGTTTTGTGGCTGTTATAAAAATAATTATATGTAGAATTATGTCATACTTAGGGAGATGTTTTGAACAATATGTTAATAATACATTCAAACTTTTTTATTATTTAGAAATGGCTTAAGGATATGCTGGCTATTGTTTATGTTTAAGACGAATTGTAGATTTGACCTTCAACTTTGACATTTCTAGGCTTCGCACACAACTAAGTAACTTGAGATTAAATAATAATAATATTTAGCACCACGTCTTACTACCCGTTCGGGTTATACGCTTTAAGTATTAATTACTCTAATGGATTAGGAATTGGGAAGGTTGAATTAGAGGAAGTGAACCCGCATTTGCGTGGAGGGAGGGTGGAAAACAATTTAGGAAAAGCCACCCCCAGTTCACCCGACCGAGATTCGAACCTCGATCTCCCCGTCCTCAGCATTCGGGCTCAACACGACTAGCGCGTTAGCCAACTACGCCACCGAGGCGGGTCAACTTGAGATTAAAGATTTCCGATAAAAATATCAAATCACTGAATCTCAAGAGAAGGGGATTTGTTTAATCTTGATTTATATTATCTGGTCTACAGCAGACCCGACGTTAGTGACACATTCAACCACCAAGCGCTGTATTCAATACGCGAGTGAGAGAAGATAACTGTAATTGCCGTTATCACTTTATTGTAACTCATTAGGAGGCTCCGCCGGGAGAAATTAAACCGAAGAGGAAACTTTAACCCCTGGTCACAGTCAAGTAAGAAACAGACTCTCAACCTTACGGGGGTCTCGCTGCGCTCCTTTCGCCAGCTTGAGTCTTTCAACACTGGGCCTCGCTAGTGTCGCTGCTGGATGATGATAGGACTAACCGCAGCGATCCTAGTGGTGAAGGACACAAGCTGTCAAACGGAGTGCAACTATTTTAACCTGGAGGTTGAGTGTCTGGGTATATTATTTACCTGTGCCCTTGAGATATCGCGAGTGAACTGGATTTTTTTTTTACGAAAACAAACTATTTGAGAATTTTCCAGAAAAAATCAAATATGAAAATTTCCCGTCTGACATATGTACCCAAAATCTGTTGAGGCTATTGATGTTTACTTGACTCTGAAAGGGTTTTGTACACCCTGCGTGTCTGGAATCGGGCTGACGCTGATCTGAGTGTCGAGGGAGGTTGCTCGCGTGTGTGTGCCTCTCACAGCGAGAGAGAGAGAGAGAGAGACCAGGAGGAGGAGGAAGTTGTGAATGGAAATGTTATTCATTTATACGGACCCCTCCCTTCACCCCTGGCGATATGGCTCTCGCTGCTTCACGTAACATTGTTTACCACACAAACTCAACATTTGACTTCTCCGACTTACTCTAGTTTATTAGTTTCTCCACTTAACGTCTGTTTACCTGTTCTTTTATAGCGCCTTCTTAATTCCCAGTCGGACTATTATAAACAAATACTACAAAATGTAACAAGGCGAGTTGGGAGAAACTTTGATCCGAACTTAAAAATGTGTAAACCATCAGACTCACTTGTTCAACGTTGACAAATGTTTTGGGGGGTTTAAATCCTGGCTTAAAACATTGTATGTGGTTTTCAATGTCGTTTACCCTTTATTCACGCCTAAGGGGAGTGTACACCCCCCCCCCAAAAAAACTCGCCACATTCTCCCTTTCTTTGCCCCACGGATCAAGTAGCTAATAACCCCGGCTTTGAACGTACTAATAACTAATCTGCAGAACTATATTAATGGTGGATTAAAATTGAACAAGACTTTTTCTGAATAACCTTTTGAGTTAAAATCGACAAAGATAAAATTTAACAAGTGAGGAAATATCTCCAAATTACAAACTTATTTATTGCAGTCAACAAACAGTTTATTATAGAGTAGAAGGTGGAAATATGGGCTAGCAAAGCAAGCTTTCAGCTCCGTTTGGTGCTGAAACCCGGCATAAGCTATTTGAACGTTTAGTGCCAATTGGGCCTCCACCGTGGTTCGGATTCCACGTTGAACTGTAGGTCCTTCATTTCATCTCACAATCACCCTACCATTACACATTAGCAACCATTACACATTAGCGTAAGTGCGTATAACCCGAACGGGTAGTAAGACGTGGTGCTAATAATAATAATAATAATAATTTAGTGCCAAGCTAGTGACTATGGTAGAGCATCTATGTGTGGAAGCTTACGCTAGGCCAGACATTCTTTGTTTTTGTTTATTTCAAAACTCTTAAACAGTTTTGTCTATTTAATTTTGTAACAAAAATTTATTTTTACTTTAGGATTAGTGGATTACCTTCTTTAAATGTTAGGCATACAATCCTAATATAGTTTTAATTTTATTATCTCAATAACAAAGCGTCGTAGCCTCTTAACCGTCCACACCAAAATGTCGGTAATATGGGTGGGCTTCCTTTTTGGCCTTAATTCCGGCTACCAACCTATATTTAGACCAATACTTTTTACAGCTTATATAAAACATAGAAAGCACTTACATTTTTCAGAATGCCAAGAAACAAGCTAACATATGTCCCACTTAAAAAAAATTAAGCAGTGGAATTAAGAAATTAGGAAGGCTATTATTGCAGTGAGGGAGAGAAAAAAAACTGAACGTTGAAAGCTTCAAAAAGTATTTCAAGTGCCCCATTCTACACTACAAACCTTGGTTAAAAAACCTCTTACTCCAGTTAACCACAATGACTAAATTAGGACGCAAAACAGTTTTAGCAGACGAACCTGAAGAGGAAAAATTCCTATTGGTGATAGAGAAATCTTTTTTTTATGGATTACTCGCAATAATTTGAGGCAGATTTATTATCAACAAGCAAAAAAAAAATCATTATGTAACCATCCATTCAAAACACCATTTTCAAGATGATCTTGGGTGAATCTTTTTCCGCAAAGAAAAAACTATCTTCTTTCTCTTCGAAAGCCATGTGGTACTTTCTTCACAAGCACCCTTGCATTTAATAAGGAAAGTGTTAAGACATTTTTTCAGATTCTGAAAAATGCTCAGGATGAACTTAACTTTTCAGCAGGAAGAGTCTATATTGTAGATGAAACTGGACTGACTGTCGTGCAAAGTAGAGCACCATGTATTATCGGACGGTAGGGTAAGAGAGAAGTAGCCGCAATAACATCAGCTGATAGGAGCTACAATAGCAACAATTGCAGCGATGAGTGCCGGTGAATACTTCTTTCCTCCAATGATAATATTCCCCAGAACCAACATGTGTGATCAACTGATGAGATACTGTCCGCCAGGTTCGACTCGCTCCATCTGGACGGGTACAAGCCCACCTTTTCACCGAGTGGTTAGCTCATTTGATTGAACACGTCAAACCGACACAGAACTGACTTGTTTTATTAAACCTGGATGGGCACTATAGCCACACTTGCAATCTGGCCCAAGACAATCGCGTTACCGTTGTCCTGCTGCCTCCTCACTCAGTCCATCGGCTTCATTCAGCCTCTCGACATTCATCGGCCCTCTAAAGGCATCTTTATAGTGAGGAAGTCACGATGCAGCTTAGTCACAATAGTAAGGCCATCACTCCCTACGAAATAATGGAACTCATACGAGAAGCTTACTTGAAGGTCCGAACTGAGGAGATTGCGGTCACTGGCTCTAAGGTAACAGGAATCTTTATCTTGAACTTAATAATGTTACTGATGCAGACATCATGGAATGTGAAGTTGAAGCAGAGAAGACTTGCAGCAACAAAAATATGTAGTAAAATGTCTTAGTGTTTATTTTTACTTAATGTAGCATTTTGTTTAGAGATTGTCAAATTTTTGTAGGGATTTTATCTAAAAATGTGATCTGAATATATTTAAAAAAAAATTGTAACACATAGGCTCACACCAACTAGTGTTTGGTTACATATATTAAAATACTTTTCTTTAAATCCACATTTTTTTTACAGTATATCATTGAATTTGAAAAGTAGCCCATATTTATACCCTAATTCTAAAAAAATTGGATTTTACGGTTTTTATAAAAAATTCCTATTAAGAGATTTTTTTAAAGTATAATTACTTAAGGTTATTGACTTAGAAAAAACATGTTTAGCTAAACATAGACCCAATGTCGTAGCTCAATCTTGAAAATAGTTTAAATTTAACTCCCAAAACAAACCAGTAGCCCGTATTTCCACCGTCTCCTCTATTATTATTATTATTATTATTATTGCATATTATGTGACCTCTGTAGATAGTTATATTATTGTCATTCAAAAAGCTCTTGTAAATACCAGGTACCGTTCTTCCTACCGTCTGTATCTAATTCAAAGTAATCAAATGACTGCACACCCTGTATACCACCCCCTCCCCACTCCATTACAGGGCGAGGGGTGAATCCTCCCTGATTGATTCGTTAGCGTGTACTGTGCTGTTATTAAACCAATAAGGTGGTGCGGGCAGAGGTAGCGGCGACAAACAGCTCCAAGGGCGGTGACTCACCCGCTCTTGTTAGGGGTGTCACCGCGCATGCGCCGCTCGCTCTCTGTCGGTTTGGGGAATCGAACCTGAGGGTGACGCATAAAGTCGCTATTTGAGGATCTTTTTATTTGATCAAAACATAAACATTGGGCCCCTTTTTATTTGTGTGAACAGTCTCGCAACTAGCTACTGTAGTAGACCAAGAAAACAAAATCAGAATTAAATGTGACCCCCCCCCCTTTTCCTTCCCCTCTTCCCAATCTTTGTTGACATATTTCACTCCCATGTATATTGATATTAGCATACTATATAGTCATTCGTTATAATCCTACATTATTCTACAAAACATAAAATCTTAAAAGATACGGATACTGGTAGTTAAAAACTCATTTAAATAGCGTACAACCCGAACGGTTAGTAAGACGTGGTTATAAAAAAAATCCTTTAAATGGAACGGAACGAGGGTAGAGGTTGAACATTTTACACTTTATTGTAACTTACAAAATAAAACGTTGCTTAGTTATATGCTTTAATTGTACACATAATACAGTTTTTGAATATCTCTAAAGGAGCGTAATGGTATTTGAAAATTAGATTTT
Organism: Timema californicum; assembly: GCA_902141385.1. Taxonomy (NCBI): domain Eukaryota; kingdom Metazoa; phylum Arthropoda; class Insecta; order Phasmatodea; family Timematidae; genus Timema; species Timema californicum. Next base: position 9,282 of record CABFOW010005134.1, read on the forward strand.
CTCTTAATTTAAGGTGACCTGCCGGTCTAGGGGGTAAGGTGTCAGACTTATATGCTGGCGGCCGGGGTTCAATCCTCGGTCCCGGCACAGATTTATCTGATTACCAAACCCTTCCTTCACCTCTGACAAGACATCTTGTGAATGTGGGGAATACCCAGGCCTCCACCGTGGTTCGGATCCCACGTTAAACTGTAGGTCCTCCATTTCATCTCACAATCACCCTACCATTACACATTAGCATAAGTGCGTATAACCCGAACGGGTAGTAAGACACGGTGCTAATAATAATAATCTTAATTTAAAAAGTTTGGTTTAAGTCCCACAATGCCCTTGACAGATATTCAAGAACTGTTGATATTACCTTGAGAAGAAGATTAAACTAAACATATCTAATGAAGCAATATTCAATTTATTTAGAGTTAAAAAGTTTGTTTTTTTAAATAAAATCCTTACAAATACAAAACTTAGCTCACATTTCTTCCATCCCATCTTAAACGTGGGCTTTTGAACGTATTATATTAGTTTACTATCTCGACAGACGGGCAGGGTGAACATGCAATTAACGCAATCTTTGTGGATGGCCTCTAGGTACGAGCCACTGACCTTGATCCCATATCCTGGCTTTCCTCACCTCTTGAGTGGCCAATACAGCGCCACAGGAAAGGAAGCGATGCGTGTTCGTCCCCTCCCTCCCACATCATATCCACACATGGCGAGTGATTTAACCGGGACGTCTCTCTTCTGGCCAGTTCTCGACACGTCGCAATTTCCGGCGTCGCCAGTGCATGTTGATGGACGCCCTCCATCTGTAACCGCTGTCACAACTGCACCCGTGAAAACCGTCGCAGGGTGGGACAAAAAGTGTCACGAGTCCAAAGAGGGTTGGGGTTAGGGGGGGTTGTGCTCTCCCTTGCAGCTGTGGCGCAGATTTCACTCTTCAACTGTCCGATAAGGAGGAACTGTACAGTCCCTGACACAACTAGTAGCACAGGGCCAGGAACAACTGGTCCTAAAGCAGGGTCAGGCACAACTCGTCCTAGAGCAGGGTCAGGAACAACTCGTCCTAGAGCAGGGTCGGGAACAACCGGTCCTAGAGCAGGGTCAGGAACAACTCGTCCTAGAGCAGGGTCGGGAACAACCTGTCCTAGAGCAGGGTCGGGAACAACTCGTCCTAGAGCAGTGTCAGGAACAACTCGTCCTAGGGCAGGGTCAGGAACAACTCGTCCTAGGGCAGGGTCAGGAACAACTCGTCCTAGGGCAGGGTCAGGAACAACCGGTCCCAGAGCAGGGTCAGGAACAACTCGTCCTAGGGCAGGGTCAGGAACAACCAGTCCTAGAGCAGGGTCAGGAACAACTCGTCCTAGAGCAGGGTCAGGAACAACCGGTCCTAGAGCATGGTCAGGAACAGCTTGTACTAAAGCAGGGTCAGGAACAACCGTCCCTTTCGGAAACAGCTTCTGCCACAGCGCAGGAAGGTAATTACAGCTAGTAGATTATTCTCCATGACTACCGGGATTACAACCCGTGAAACGGATTACTCCGGCTCAGCTGATAAGGCCCTCTGTTACACTTGACGCCCGCGCATTAGTTTGGACGTTCAATGGGACGCCGCGACGCTGGCCCACGGTACAGATCTGTCGATTGATTCTATGTTGTAGTTAACGTTCACTTTCTGGGCAGATTGCTATCCTAGTGAAAGCTTAACCTAGAACCGCAATATTTAAACCCATATCGCAGGGCACGAGGACAAGGCGTCAGTCGGATTTTGTCTGGTTTGCATTAGGACCACGCTTTTTCTTAAACACTCTCCCTATGTCAATGTGGGTATATTTTCTATGAAATTCATACAGATGGTAATTATATATTTGGATAGTAATATACAATTATATCATTATCCTAGTCATCGCTTGAGATCGAACCACGAGTCCTCTAGACCAGCCCCACTATCCGCTGGATGATAAGTTTTTAGAATTTGTTTTGTGGCTCAAAACTTAACTCAAAATTTAAAAAAATAATTGCGATTTTAAATCTACCTACTTCTGACAATATCCTAATGTTATAAGTGTACGCGCATGCGCGCATTTTCACAACTCATTTGTTTACCATTGACTCTATTGAGGTTTTTCTTGGGGGTCAAATTGCACTTGTAAGGTTATCAACACCGGTTCAGAATACAAGCGGTCGCTGCTTCACACAAACCCAAGGCTGGTTTACACAACCAATAATCAGTGTCTTGATCAGAGCTCAAATTTAAGTTGATCTCAGACCTCTATTTTATTTGCAATCATATAAACAATTACACTCGTGAAACTATAAAGTTCTAATGTATAAATTCGGAAAATATGCTTGGTTAGGCGTAGTGACAATAAAAACATTAAATATTTATGATTATATAAAGTTTAACTTTTCTTTTTTCAAATAAAACAAAACAAACTACTGGTACTGCTTTAAATTAATTTCAGCCAGACATTAAATATATTTAAATAGTTGTATTAATACTAGACAATACTATAAAGTGTTGCAGATAGTTAAACATTTTACCTTGACATCAACTGTTGCTCTTTTTAAAGTCATCGGCAAAACTTCCTCTTATGTTTACTTATAAGCGCTTACATTTTTTTAATTGTATAATATTGATACGTATTATTTCAATAAATACGGAAGTTAGGCTGGGGCTTTTTTTTCCACTCATGTAATTTTGAAATGATATAGATACTTTAAAATTTAATTTTATAACCTAACCATAATAATCCATTAATACAAACTTCTATTAATAGGTTTGAATAAATTTACGTAGATTAATTAAACAAACAAAATATAAACAGATATTCACAACGTCCAACTTGGCGTATATTTTTAGGCTCTGTTACAACAGACAGCTGTTCAGAAATAGAACTTATCACAGCGTTGCCATCTTAGTTTTATTAGATTCTTTGGTCAAATCTGTGGTCGGTTGATTTGATAGATGGCGTACTTTATAAGTGCGACAATTACCTTTCGAGTTCCTAATGCCATAGAGTAAGTAAATATTATCTTTGTTGCAACCCAAATTTATTTTAATCTATGATCAAGCTGGTGATTGAAAAATCAATGTGATGTTTGAGCAACCGGTCCTTAGTCGATTTAATAAGTAAACAGTAAAATTTAGAAAATATTGTTTACTAACTGACGCGCCTTTTAATATTGAGCTATACTGTAATGTATACAAGACTGTGTTGCTGGCAGTATTGTCAACTGATACAGGAGCTGATAAAATAACGAAAATTCAACTATTATCGAAACAGATCTCAATAAATTGAAAGCAGTGTTTGATATTTAAAAAAAAGCTTCCATTTTTTTTTTATTCAATCCATAAACTATGAGCGAGCTGAAGAACATATAAAAACTAGGTTTATTTTAGTCTGGCATTCCCCCGCCCTACCCTACTCCTGAATTGCTTCACATTTATTCCACATAGGTTTCTTTTGTAGTTTCAAATTGTGTTATGGGAGTAATGTTGCTCAATGGAGCATGATGTCCACAGACTTGCCCGACACAGATTGGAGGACATAATAACAGATGAACCAGGAGAATGGGGGACATAATAACAGATGAACCAGGAGAATGGGGGACATAATAACAGAATGAACTAGGAGAATGGAGGACATAATAACAGATGAACCAGGAGAATGGGGGACATTATAACAGATGAACCAGGAGAATGGGGGACATAATAACAGATGAACTAGGTCACGTGTAGGTCTTTAATCCCTGCCTTACCCCATATGGGGGGCGAGCTCTCGTAGAACAAGCGGGACCTAAATATGAAAATTTTAGAAGATTGGTTCCGTTCTGTCAAGTACGAAGAGAGGAGAGGTATTTTAACAAATCTGGGAGAAGAGGAAAAGATGTATGAAAATAATTGCGTTGAGAGTTTGTGATGGACAGGATGGAACTGGGTTCGATTCACTGCAAGGGCTAAACTATTGGATCAGTCGAATGAACGTGAAGAAACAAAATAAGGAGAGTTACAATTTATATCGCACTGCCTGTCCTCGTTACCGACTGGTACATTTGTTTGTTCTCAGACAATTCCAGGGTCGATTGCTCGGTGCCAATAAAGTGTTGCGCAAGTCGCACGCCGGTATGTCATTTGTATACAAAGTGCGCGTACGGTCACGTGGTACAAGTCAATACACTATATTTACAATCTTGGCACTGGGCTAGTTTCATATTTGTGATTTTTCATCGATTTGCCATTTTCTTTACACTCTTGTGTTTTTCGTTATAATTAAATAATAAACCAATACCACAATTAGTAATGTTATGTTTTTGTGTCTGGTTAAGAAAACACACATCCAGAAGAATTGACTCTCATATCCCCAGACCTCAAAACCACATGGACAGTCTTGGTGTATTAATATTTAAATATCGCGTGGCCTCCATCAATGTATGGCTCTTCCTCTTGAATTCCTCCGTGTTTAATTATTTAATTGACCTAATGTCCTTCATACAGTACGTCATATTTTACGAGTGTGGACACAGCGAAACACCTCGCATACTCCTGACCGTATAAATTTACCCCGGCATAAAAGCACCCGTGACAATTTATTGACTGTAAACTTTATGAATATTAAAACATGTTGTTGGGTTTTAACTTGTCGCTGCAGGTAGCGGCTGTAAAATAAGATGTAGTGGCACGTAACCGCGGGTAGCGCCTAGAAATATTATTCAGGACGAGCTCTTGTGACTTTATTTTGGATGCATCAGTGGTATGCGGCTGAGGGAAGGGGGCATATGTAATTGATCCTTATAATATCGTTACACTTTTATTCACGATTTTTATTTTTAAATAGTGGCGAGTGGGATTATTGGATGGTGTTTACGCTTGTACTTGTAAGCTATACCTTCATGTATCATCTCACTTTCACTGTTATGTTAACAAGGACTCAGAAGGAGAGTCGTATATGTCCAATTCTATAATGTTCATTTAATCGCTTTGTTGAATTTGGATTTATTTATTGGAAGAAAGTTGACGCTATTGGAACCGTTACATCGAGTTAGGATTGGTAAAAATTTCATTTTGCGCAAATAATAATAAGATTTAGCACCACGTCTTACTACCCGTTCGGGTTATACGCCTTAAGTACTAATTACTCTGTTTTAGGATTGGGAAGGTCGAATTAGAGGAAGTGAACCCGCATTTGCGTGGAGGGAGATTAGGAAACCATTTAGGAAAAAACACCCCCAGTTCACCCGACCGAGATTCGAACCTCGATCTCCCCGTCCTCAGCATTCGAGCTCAACACGACAAGCGCGTTAGCCAACTACGCCACCGAGGCGGGTTTTCGCAAATAATTAATGTAAATTTTATTTCAAAGAATGTTAATAATGAGGTAGCTTTTGATCCTAATTTTCTATTTCAAATCGATTTAATATAGTTTTTCACTAGATTTTCGTCTATCTTTTTTATCTTGTATGTATATTCTAGTGTCAGTTTTGTTTAACTTTGATCTAATTAAACTATAAAAACTAAGAAAAGAGGATGGTGGTAATGGATTTAAATAAACACACTGGATTTTACTTGCGCATAGCCGCATTTTCTCGTACTCGGGTGCGTGTAATCAGTTTAGTAAAAAATAAATATTTATATACATTACTAATACTGTATTACAAATAGTTATTTAAGTATAATATTAAGTTTTTTTTAAACATTCCTTTTCTAAAATAATAAGACAAAACTTAGCTCAATTATTTTGACAGATAATTCAGTTCTTTATCATCATTCAAAGACTACTTGAGGTTCTTGCTTCCTACAATCCTTGAATTTCAAACATTTATTGCTGAGTCAAATCGAACTTCTCTCTATATTTCGATAAACCTATTTTTTAAATAAATTATGTAAATATCAAGTTCCACAACGAGTCGCTTAAGTCAAGTTGATATTTTCTCTGAATGAGTGGGTGAAAGTAAACATAGTAAATATAATTTTTGAATCGTAAGTTAAGGGGAAAAAAGGGTTCTTATTTCAGTCCCCCCCCCCCACATGATTTTACTATAAACTTACTTTTCCAAACAAAAGTTAAATAAAAACCTATCCAAGATAAAGGTGCGACTTTACAAGTGTTCGTCTGAAATAAAATCAAAATGCTTTGAGCAGTCGTTGAAGCTATTGATTAAAATAGATCTCTCTTTTAATCCTACCGTAACATTTTCAGTATTTCTTGTATAGTTTACTATGGTGGAATTGATTGAATGCATATGCAGGGATGCCGAAGTCACTTTTTACCACAAATTTAATCATATATTTATCAGTTTCGAGTTATTTTTCTAAAGAAGCCTATAATCATTTTGTAACTTTAACTATATAATAATTGATAAAATATCTCTACTGCATACAAGGTGTACATAGAAGCCATCAAATACCGGGAGGAAAATACATTATAAAAATAAGCAGGAAATTGAAATAATTTACAAAAAGTGATTTTTAAACAAATTACAAAAGTGTGGAAATATATCTTGTCACAATATGGACTAAGATAAAAAGTGAAAAATGTAAGAAATAGAACGATGCATAGCTGCAAAAAGATTGTTTACAGAAGCAAATGGAGGATGAGTCTGTGAAGAATAATAACTTTCACAAGTGTTTTGCAAAGCGGGGCTGCAAAAATAGAGAAACACTTATAGATGAAGCAAATTACCTTTAAAAGAAAATTTAAAAACTCAAAAATGCCTTTAATAATTTCAATATAAAAAATAACTTAAATTTAAAACTTTTTTTTTTGTAAATATTTCTAAAAGTTAAGTTAGAAGTTTTATCTTAACGGGCTTATTTGATAATATATAGTTTTTTGGTGTCATTGCTTCTTTCCCAGGAATCTCTTTATCAATTGACAACTGTTCAGTATCCTCTCTCACTCTTATTTTCTCTGTTGCTTGGTTTATTGTGCTGAGATCACACCTCATGACTCAAGTATATATATATATATATATNTATATATATATCCAATCGACCGTTTTTCATGTCCGTGACTGTACATGTAACTGGCTACAAATTGCGATGTCTGTACTTGAACCTGGTCCTAATCCCAGCCTTGTTTTTGCTACTGCTTGTCTCTGCTCTAATCTCCTTCTCCGTCCTATCGCTTAGCTTATTCTTGCTTGTCTCTTTTTATTCGTTATACCTCCCCTCCTCTTCTACAACACACCTCCCCTCTCCTTGTCTAGCCTACACCTTGGAGGGGGGGGGGGGAAGGGG
>CABFOW010005134.1:25096-36221 GCA_902141385.1 Timema californicum
GCCACTACCAGACAGGGCTAACCAAGACATGAGCCTGGTAGCCACTACCAGACAGGGCTAACCAAGACATGAGCCTGGTAGCCACTACCAGACAGGGCTAACCAAGACATGAGCCTGGTAGCCACTACCAGACAGGGCTAACCAAGACATGAGCCTGGTAGCCACTACCAGACAGGGCTAACCAAGACATGAGCCTGGTAGCCACTACCAGACAGGGCTAACCAAGACATGAGCCTGGTAGCCACTACCAGACAGGGCTAACCAAGACATGAGCCTGGTAGCCACTACCAGACAGGGCTAACCAAGACATGAGCCTGGTAGCCACTACCAGACAGGGCTAACCAAGACATGAGCCTGGTAGCCACTACCAGACAGGGCTAACCAAGACATGAGCCTGGTAGCCACTACCAGACAGGGCTAACCAAGACATGAGCCTGGTAGCCACTACCAGACAGGGCTAACCAAGACATGAGCCTGGTAGCCACTACCAGACAGGGCTAACCAAGACATGAGCCTGGTAGCCACTACCAGACAGGGCTAACCAAGACATGAGCCTGGTAGCCACTACCAGACAGGGCTAACCAAGACATGAGCCTGGTAGCCACTACCAGACAGGGCTAACCAAGACATGAGCCTGGTAGCCACTACCAGACAGGGCTAACCAAGACATGAGCCTGGTAGCCACTACCAGACAGGGCTAACCAAGACATGAGCCTGGTAGCCACTACCAGACAGGGCTAACCAAGACATGAGCCTGGTAGCCACTACCAGACAGGGCTAACCAAGACATGAGCCTGGTAGCCACTACCAGACAGGGCTAACCAAGACATGAGCCTGGTAGCCACTACCAGACAGGGCTAACCAAGACATGAGCCTGGTAGCCACTACCAGACAGGGCTAACCAAGACATGAGCCTGGTTGCCACTACCAGACAGGGCTAACCAAGACATGAGCCTGGTAGCCACTACCAGACAGGGCTGACCAAGACACAGGTTAGAGTTATTACTAATGGTTAGGGTTACTACTAATGTAAGCCTACATGGTTTTACAACGAACTCGTGCTGAATCTCTTCGATTGCTAACATGAGTTTAATATGACGATTGCTGAACAACATTCTTGTAGACGAGGGCATTTTAATTTGTGGTGGTCACTCAAAGGAATCCGATATAGCACGATAGATGGTAAACTTTGTAATTGCAGTGTCAAAATCAACAACAATATTATTATTATTATTATTATTATTAGCACCGCGTCTAACTACCCGTTCGGGTTGTACACATTTACGCTAATGTATAATAGTAGGGTGATTGTGAGATGAAATGAAGGACCTACAGTATAACTTGGAATCCAAACTACGGTGGAGGCCCGGCATTCTCCACATTCACAAGTTGTGAGTAATACACGTATTGTCAGAGGTGAAGGAAAAGTTTGTCAATCAGATAAGTCTGTGCCGGGACCGAGGATTGAACCCCGGACCCCCAGCACAGAAGTATTGACACCTTACCCCTAGACCACCAGGTCACCATAAAATCCACAATATACAAGCCATATAATTATTATTTAAAGACTGATCATCAAGTACCTAACTAGCGTAATTTATTCAGAGTAAGGTTGGAATACCGATTAAAATCTGAAATCGTATGATATAAAAATAAGGTGAGATTGAATGAATATACCGGTATTTCTTTCTTTACATATATGACTATTTTGGGCAAAGTAACTGGAGGAAATTTGGTTGTTAATTTCTAGATTACACCACAGGCCTACTTTATGTAGATTAATTTTTTAAACCTAATTACTGATCGTATTGTATTGCATGGTATATGTTTTAATTTGACAATTACAGTATTGTTATATAGACAGCTCAATAAATAAAGTTTGGCTGCTTGTCCCTGTCCACGGATCCTAAACGATTTGATGGATTTTGTTTAAACTAGATATATAGATTTTGCAGAGCTACACCTTTAGACCGGTTTTTGATTTTAACCCTTTCCCTCAATTTAATGTAGTTTACTGATGATTGATTTTTCTGATTCCAAATACTTAAAAAAATGGCTCAAACAATTGTGTTTAAAATGCACATTGAGAATTTGTTTAACAAGGCAAACTTGAAATATTTTATAAATGGCTCTAGCTATTTGGTTCTAAATGGATATCTTGGAGGGTGTACTTGATTTTGGGTAAACATACGATAAAGGGTCGTATTTGGATATTTAAAAAAATAGCTTTAGTAATATAGTTCAAAATGAGTATTTTGTAAGTTGCTTGTATTAAAAATAGCTATATATAGATTTTCTAAATCATTTAATATGTGTTAGCTTATAACCAATTTTTGCAAAATCAGATTTTTAAAAATATCTCTAACTATTTTGTTCAAAATTTGTATAGAAGGACTATTTTACCTAATAAATAATAACGTATTAAATATTAATCTAAAATAAATTAATTTAGGGGTAGCTTCCGTAAGACAAATCATTGAAAATTTGAATTTTGTTTGGAAATTGACCTTAAAGATAGAATTTAAATGGTAACCTGGGAATAGTTTTTCATAATAAATAAGAATATGTTTTTATTTTTTACGAATAAATAATTTTAGGTTAATTTACAGATAATTTTTTTTTTAAGTTTGAATTTTGTTAAATATATTTGAGCAATTCGTTTTTTAAAATTTAAAAATAAAAATATTATTGTGATTAATAAGATGTTTTTTTTTTTAGGAAAACATACTTGAGTGTAGTTAACTAAAAACCCATTTTTGAAAATTATCTTTGAAACGATAATACACGATGTGAGAAATTTGGTGCGATTATGTCGTATCATTTATTTTCTATTTCAAGCATACTAATTTTTCACCACACACCCCGATTATAGAAGGTAAAACTAAATTTGCTTTAGATTTAAGGCTTATATAAATAAAAATATAAATCCCCCTACTACCAATAAAACTACCCCCATTCTCCCACGTTTTTCTTGGTCTACCCCACCTCCCTGCATTCTCTTCTTTTGCCCATCACCTTTTAAGATGTTGGTGCTGTCTTGTATCCAGCTTTAATCCCATCTCTCGAGCTTTCAGAGGGTTGGAGTTTGGGAAGTCCCAGACACATGCACTCGGGGGTAGGTTATCGGGCGAGTCGCTTCTCACCCCGGGGCGGAGAAGGAATGCAGATGGGAGTCCTTTGACACCCTCAACATCCGGCCAACGGTGGTGCACCCCCCATCCATGAGTTTTATACAGATTGGACGTCAGATTAATTCCTGACACAAAGAGACACGTCCGGGCAAGACGGGCCTAGGCTTCATGTCCGGGCAATACGGGCTTAGGCTTCATGTCCGGACTACACAGTCCTAGGCTTCATATCCGGGCTACACAAGCCTAGGCCTCAAGTCCAGGCAACACAAGCCTAGGCTTCATGTCCGGGCAACACAGTACTAGGCTTGATGTCCGGGCGACACGGACCTAGGCTTGATGTCTGAGCTACACAGTCCTAGGCTTTATGTCCGGGCTACACAAGCCTAGGCTTCACGTCGGGACAACACAGCCAATCGCGTAAAGCCAGAACGTTAGCCAATCATAGCAGGTGCTCTTTCTGTACAAATCACTACAAATGTGTTCCAGGGTAAGAATTAGACCATTTTCTGTTAAAATGTTACAGAAAGTGGAAAAAAAGATCAAACCCCTTTGATGTTGTTTCTAGAACTCCGGAGAGCAGTATTTATTCCATTGATCGTGTGTCTTCAACAAATCGACAGTAAAATATTAACTGGCAACCCAAGGATACATCTGTTGATTCGTCACACTGCATGAGGGGAAAAAATGAAACGCATTCACTTTTTCTATCGCCCGATTATTTAAAATCTCGCGCCATTGTATCTATCGTCTGTTTCACTGTGTCACTTGAAAGTGATATATTTACTAATTATCGACAGCTCTTATTGCCAAGAACAATTATTTGTGATTGCAGAGAGTAGTCATGCTTCATGAATGACTCGCGCGTGTGGTCTCTTCTATTTGGCAGTCAACAGAAACAGTTCATTCGAAGCTTCCACAGTCGTTTCAGTTTACAGATGAAAACTTTCATTTTGCGTTCAGTTTCATCCGTTCCAGTGAGTTTTGTTTCACAACAACAAAATGTTGATATTTGTCTTTTAGTACAGGGTGTGTTGTTGACGAGTGACGTTCTTCCCACGCAGGTTTTGTAGCGTCATTGCTAAGAACGCGATGACAAACAGTAGGGCCTACATTGCGGTAACTGGATTACTTTTTTAACATATGTATAGTTATGTAACCGTTTGTTAAGACACGGATTCGGATATTTTAATTGACAGCACAAAAACTAGCCCTTAAAACACACCAAGCAATGAAAACAAGCAACTGAGACCACTGAGACAAAGGTCAGTGGCGATGACAGATGCGACGTTGCCAGCTGTACAGACTAAAATTAGGGTTTCATTTGCACGTATTCGGAATCGTTCGTGAACTGACGGAAACGTTCGGTGGTGGCTCTGGGCTATCTATAACACCATCTCACTGAAGTCCTTAAGAAATATTAAAAAAATTAACAATCAAAAATATAACTTGACATTACCGTATGATAATATATTCTTATTCATAATTTGATAAGCTAGTTTCCAGGTATATAAATTACGAGAAAATGGCTGAACAGATTTTGACAAACGGCCTTTCATTTTAAAGGTTATGGGTTCAAAATGTCACAAAAAAATAGTAGCTTCCAACGGAAACACTATTTTCAGCCTTCGATAATTCTTTGTTTACGTCACCAGAAAACCCTGTTTTTGCATGGTTTTAAACCTGAGAATAAAATATTTCTCCTAAATTAAAAGTAATAATAATTCAAGTCTTACTTAACTTGTGCGGTGCAACAAACAAAAAATTATGGCAAAAATGCATATAATATACTAAACATTTGAATATTTAACTCTGATCACAAAATGGCCGCTATAATAGCCGGTCCAAGCACATTGTTTACATACATTCTTTGATTGAAAGAGTTAATTTCCGAGACTGGAGAAACATTAATATTGTTATTAGAATGTTGCTATTGTTAATTAGCATTTAAATCAACACTATTGACCATAATTCGCAAATTAAAGGGTTAAAAAGTCATTTTCACGAAAATATTTTCTTACATTTTATTTCGAACATTAATTTTTTTTTTTTAAAAAGATATGTTTAAATATGTTTTAGTATATATTATAATTTCCAAAACTCATAAAATTATCTTAAAAGGGGTTTATATAACCATTTAATTGTTTTTAAGTATGGGTTTTGGAGTTAATCTTTCATATAATATTTGAATAAAAATAAGTTGAATTATGTTTCCATGTTACCACTTGATATTGAGTGGATAATAATTCAAAGTAATGTTTTGTGATCCCATTTATCTTATCGCACACACTCTCTCCACACTCTCTCTCTCTTACACACATACTCTCTCAAACACACTATTTAACACACTCTAGCTCTCTCTCATACACACGTTTACAATTTCTGTCTCCCACACACTTTCTACCACAATCTCTCTCTTTATCACACACTTTTTCCATAACTTTTTTTCATCTCTCCCGCAGTCTTTTTCTCAAACACATTATTTTTCTTACACACGCTCTCTTTCACACAAACTCTCTTTTACATACTCTCACTCCCTCTCACTTTCTACTTCACTCACATTTCTCACTATCAATCACTCGATAACACTCGCTCTTTCACACTAACTTTCTCACACTCAATCTATCACACTCGGACACTTTCACAAAATCTTTCTTTCTCTCTCTCTCTCTCTCTCTCTCTCTCTCTCTCACACACACACACACACATATTCTCTATCTCTCTCTAACACTTTCTCCATCCTGCACTCTATTTCTTTCTATACTGCTTATAAATAAATATATAATATGTTAAGCCCATTTTCGGTAATTGAACATGGCTTAATCTATTTTGATAAACCATTGACCTGGTGGTCTAGGGGTAAGTTGTCAGACTTCTGTGCTGGGGGTCCGGGGTTCAATCCTCGGTCCCGGCACAGATTTATCTGATTACCAAACCCTTCCTTCATCTCTGACAAGACATCTTGTGAATGTGGGGAATGCCAGGCCTCCACCGTGGCTCGGATTCCACGTTAAACTGTAGGTCCTTCATTTCATCTCGCAATCACCCTACCATTAAACATTAGCGTAGTTGCGTATAACCCGAACGGGTGTTAAGACACGGTATATTAATAATAATAATAATATAATAAACCGAACACTCGTTTTAAAGTTTAGGGGTAAACATAGTGACCTAAAACTAAAACCCAGTTATTTTCCTATTTAACTTTCCATATTTTCCTTCTGTGTGGGCAGTGACTCATCTGTACAATCATTATTTGCTTACATCACCATGGAAACTAGGATTTGTTTATTGCTCGAATGTTACTGACGCCCCACCGGCTGAGAACCACAGGCCTAGGAAAAAAATCCATTGTTTGACATAACCTACTAAAGTAACAAAATCATATTTACAATGTGAATCATTAATTACAGCTGGATTCATAGTAAGTTATAAGCTTAATGAAAACCATCATCATCGTGAACAGACTATACAGAGCCCGTACACGTGGCAGAGTGAATCGGTAGACCAACTGCGATCTCAAAAGGCTCTAGTTCAGTGATCCCTGGTTCTATTCCAGACGCTTTAATATTTGTTTTGTATCTGTAGCTGCGTTGTGTTATTTGCTCTGTTATTAATATTGCCGTTTGATGTGTTATGATGATAATGATGATGATATAAACATTTATTGTTTTGACTGTGTGCCCTTTGCCGACCTATGCCTCAAAATTATCAGATATTTAGGCCTATAAATGACTTTCCACTAATGTAATTTATTAGATCACGTTAGAAATCAAAGGGGAAAAAAACATCTTTCATGTATTCTTTTTTTATTACCATTTTGAAAAAAACACCATGTACCTAATTTTTATCATCATAAAAACTTAAATATTTCACCAAATGACTGTGAAAAGAAAATGATTGCAATAACCAGTGTTGGTCTTAGAAGATCTAAATTAAATTAATTAAATTGCAACTAAGATTTAAAATAAAGACAAGCAAACAAAAAAGTAGTTTTAAATCTTATTTTACATTATCAAGAAGATGTTCACTCTAACTTGATGCTGTTAGTTTATTGACAAAGGTGTGAAGCAAATAATGCTGAAGTAACCATTATTCTGAAATGTCTGGCCAACAAAAACATTAAAATCTTAGGCAGACAAGTGTGAGGTAATGAATGTTATTAACAATAATGATAGTTCATCCTTATTCTCCACATTTCTGGTTTCGTGGAACCAGCCAGCCCATGTGTGTATTGTGTACAGTATAGTAGTGACGCCATCAAGATCCAGGAATAAATGCCAGCCGGCCGGTGGCGGGTGAACACTATTTTAAACTATGGCGTAATGTTTTATTACATAGTTCATGGCTGTTTTCAACTGTCGTGTTCTCTTGGCTGAGTAGTAAGGGAGACTGACTGTAGGTCTAGACTCTAAGAGGACCCTGGTTCTATCAACTGTCAGCAATCTACCAGGGTCAGGGAGTGTTTGATGAGGATATTCCATATCCGTGAGTCTGAGATGTCAGCAAATCTACCAGGGACAGGGAGTGTTTGATGAGGATATTCCTTATCCGTGAGTCTGAGATGTCAGCAAATCTACCAGTGACAGGGAGTGTTTGATGAAGATATTCCTATCCGTGAGTCGGAGATGTCAGCAAATCTACCAGGGTCAGGGAGTGTTTGATGAAGATATCCCTATCCATGAGTAAGAGATGTAAGCAAATCTACCAGGGTCAGGGAGTATTTGATGAAGATATTCCTTATCCATGAGTCAGAGATGTATCCAGAATGAAATGATAACATCCTGTGCCTTCACAGATAAATTTAGCCAAGACGTTTGAGCTTGTCTGTTTGGTCAAGAGTTTCTTCTTGATTAGTTATCATTTAGAGTTGTTTTAATTAGTACTTCCCTGTAGGCCTGCCCTTTCTGTTAAACGCGGGAAGGAATTACACAAGTTTGGTTATTAGCACCTTAAGTCGCGATTGGAGTAGTCTCATAATCTTGTACGCCATCTGCTCTCAAGTATCTTCAAGATTAGGACCGTATATATTATAAATGTATTAATGCGTATTTAAGCCTATCGTCACCAGGGAGCTTGTGTTTATTTAATATACTAAAATAAAAAATATATGGAATGATTTAGTATTATGGCTCGCTGAACTTTGCTTCCAGAAGTAGCTTATTTTCATTAATATGTCGCTTCTGAATAGGTGATAATTCACTCTTCGATATGTTTATTAAGTGTGTTTTTTTATTTTTAGGTTACCTTTCAGCTTTTATGTTATAGCCTGGTTTTGGTTGGAAGACTGGTATATAAATTTTAATTATATTTATTTTCCGCTAACATTGATAACATTTTACTATATTATTTGTGTTATTTTATATGTATTGTTAATATTTATCAAAATTAACAGGTTCGGATAACATGACTTGATGGATTAATATATTAAAATTGTTTTAGTAACTTTAGTAACAAAACTCTACTTTTCTTCCTACCAAAATCATATCATAAATGGGGTGATACTTTTACCGATTTGCCAAATTAAAATGTTCTTTCGCAGTGAAAGTTAGATTTCCTAATAATTTTGGAGATATTTCAAGCTACTGCCTCCCCCCCAATTCGTTTTAGTTCCCACATTCCGAGTTTGAAATGTCAATACTTATTTGGTTATTTGAAAGGGTTCTTTACGCACCTAATTTAAATTTTCAATTACAGTTTAATAAATGTTTTACATAATTTGTGTAAATTTTGAGCTCTTACATTTCAATTTTTAAAATTATAAAATTCAATTTATTCTAATATCATTTGGTTATCTAGGCAGATAGATATAATTAAATGCCAAATTTAATTTGTATTTTACACCAAAATGGTTTTTTTCCCATTTGCCTGGAAAATTTTGAAACCCAATTTTTTTGAACCAATTTTGAAATTTCAAATTTTCAGTATTTTTCAATGTTTAATTATTTGGGGTGGTTGTTTTAACAGTTTGCAAGTATTTACATTTTCTGCCACAACTAGAAACACATTTTATATAATAGTCTTGAAATTCTTAGGTCTCCTTTAACCTAAATCCTAATTTTTAAAATAAATTGAAAAACCTTTATACGTTTCTAGTTATTTAAGCAATTTCTATTCTATACCATACTAAAAGGTGTCTTTTGCTATAATTTTTGGATTTTTTTTGTTCCCAATTTTTAATTTCAAATTTTAAAAATGTTGGACTTTTGATGTGGTTTCTTTATCATCTAATCATTCGCCCCCCTCACCCCCCCTCACCGATAAATTGCTGATAATTATAATTTTGTAAATTTGTAGCCCAGACCATTTCTCGTACCCCATTTTGATTTTTAAAATGTTCAGTCTCATCTATTTATTTTGGCTATATTTAATAAAACATTACAATTTTCTACTGTGCATGCCATTTTTTTAATATAGGGAAAATTCTTTAATATTAGTGTTATTGATTTTTAAAATTAAGAAAAAGTTCAGAACTTTATTACGGTTTGGGGTGGTTCTTAGACCTGTCCGGCAAATTTTAATATTCTACCACACTGATAAGTAGTTTGCTCTTTTAGTTTTGGCATTTTTGAAACCACTATCCCCTCTCTGTTCCACCATCCCCCACATAAAGATAAAATATTTAACAGTAATGATGTAATTTGGAGTGAGTGTTCCCTCTACTTTCCTGGAAAATTTAGTTTTCTACCTCCCCTTAAGAATTTGTTTTTCTTATATGCTTCCCCTTGCCTCCTTTATATTCATTTGGCTACAAATTGAGGGTAATTTGATTTTTTTTTAATGTATGACGGAATCTTGTTTACCAGCCTGAAAACCCCCGGATATAAAATTTATTGAAGATTTAAAAAAATCTAATTTTTTTTATACTATTTAGGTATTGATTTAGGATCATCTGAGTGTAATTTCAAAATAAATTACAAAAGGGCTGTGTTTAACTGTGTTATAAGCCCGCGAAAATTGATTTCAGCGCGATTGGACAGAACATATTTTTTGGACCATCAAGTAAATATGGGAAATTTTTGGGGACCCTGATTGAGCCCTTTTTCGAATTTTTCAAGTTTAGGATTTGTTACATAATTTTCGTATTTCCAGGAAACTCCATGTNAAAAAAAAACTTCCGAAAGGAAAAATTGTCACACATGGCATGGATTTTATCTTATAGATATTAAATAAAGTTTCCTTCATCCAGAAATAATTGTGTTATTGAGTAACTGCCAAGACTAGAAGATAGATAGCTCAAAGTATTTAAGATTCAATAATTTCACGATCTGACCAGCCCTACCTAACGAAACGTTCGTTATAAAATTAATTCAATTGAAGATTAACCATACCCTATACAAACTAATATGTTGGGAAATGGGGAAAAAGGTAGACTTGTCAGTTTATTTGCTTGACACAATATTCTTAACAATATTTTCAGTAAAGTAATTGATATTTAATCCATCATTTTAAATTTGTGCAATTTTATCAACATAGTAAATAAAAAAAAAATAACACACACTTGTACATTTTAAAATAGTATACTTGAATTTGAGGAAATAAATGTAAATATTGAGCTTTGTGTGACTTGTAGCATCAGAAGGAATACTTGGGGCAGTTGTAACGATCTTGTCTTCTTTGTGTTGTGATCGAGGTAAACCACCCACCATATTACCCACAGGCTAGGCTCGTTCTTTGCCTTAATTAGTCCTCCAGGAACACTCCAGGAAATAGCCTACATCCTTATTCGGCTTTGAAACGTCTCCTGCGAGCCATTCATAAGTCTCTATAGCCGTATTATTGCTGTGGGTTGGATGCTTTTATTATATCGAAAACTTGAAGGGGGCCCCCCGCCTTACCCCCCCCCTCACCCCTCACTACACAACAATTTTTTCTATGACAATAGAAGAGAGAAGGATGCGCAGTGCAAAGAAAGGGAAGTCAGGGCTTGTACTCTCCTCCCAGTGGTCGCACGTAGGACACTTCCGGTGAACCCGGCCGCTGGCAAACAATGGACA
>CABFOW010005135.1:11128-26175 GCA_902141385.1 Timema californicum
GTTACAAGGCCAACAAAGATAACATCGTTCCAAGGCCAACAAAGACAACATGGTTACAAGGCCAACAAAGATAACATCGTTCCAAGGCCAACAGAGATAACATCGTTTTAAGGCCAACAAAAATAACATCGTTCCAAGGCCAACAATGATAACATTATTCTAGCATATTACAACACTAGAGCACCCCACCTAATTAAGTTAGTTGATAACCGCCATTAAATGAAAGCCTGGACATATTACAGTTTGTCTAATTTTTGTCAGCTCTAATCACTTGTTCTCAGTTTATGAGAATTTTTTTTCTCTTTCAATTAGGGCCGCGATAACAATTCGTCGAACAAATTTCAAAAAACAATATGTATGATACGTATGTGTTGTTCTCCACATAATCAATCTCACGAGATAAAATTAATATCAACAGTAATGTTACCACGGAACGTCCACGTTTTATTTAAAACACAACAACAAAAACGCACTTCTTTTTTTTTTTTGCAAAATAAAACAAACTTTAGGGAAGATAATTAAATTATGAAATAGTGTCATGTTTCCATTTACCGTCGGGTTTATAAATCTCCCCTTTCCCCTGCCTGGTAATGATATAGTAAATTATCAAGTTTATTTTTGTCCGGGGTAGTTTTTTTCTTTTTTCGTTGTCTGCGGGAAGAATCGCGCCGAAAGGTTGGCAGTACTGTTGGGAATGATATATCGCACTGTTTCGCCACCGGTGGGAGAAGGTGGAAGGGGGGAAAAAAGAGCTTTTAGTGCGATGCTACCAGTCACAGTCGTACAACCCCCCCCCCCCTTTTTAATTTATGACAGTTATAAACCTGAATTTATTTCTTTTCTATTGATTGTAAGGTGTTGTAGATTCCACCTTGCGGCTTTGGAGGGAACTAAATAAACAAAAGAGGAGGTTAAAGTAAATATTATTTTAGCACCGCATCTTACTACCCGTTCGTGTAATACGCATCTGTACTAATTACACTAGCGGTTTTAAGAATAAGAAACATTATATTTGGAGGAAATGTACCACTATTTGCGTGGAGGGAGGGTGGAAAACCATTTTGTAAAAAACAACTTTACTACATCCGACTGAGATTCGAAACCTTGATATCATCATAGGCAGTCTAGTCTACTGCGAGAGTAGCGCGTTAGACCATGCAGACACTTTATACCAAAACCAGCTTATAGTAACGTTTTTATCTGTCATATAAATCCCTTTTTAATGAAAATCTGACTATACAAACACTCCTCATATCAATAAGCCAATCTATCGGGAGACATTAATCATGATTTGGGATATATTCACAAGTAATAGCTTTCCAATTTGTCCTGATGTGATACGTTTTAAAATAATATGTAAAAATAATACTTTTTAATTGAAAATTAATTGAAAATGCTGTGGCCTATGTTTCATTTAGCATCGTTTATAATCGCAATAGACAAATATCACTTTTTTTAAAAAAAAAGTTTACACGAACATACAGACTAACCGTTGTAGAAAAATAAAATAAAAATAAACATGGTTCCACAACAGTTTTGTGGGAGCTAGCATAGTTTCTAGCAAACTTAAAAAGCTATACAAGTAAATTTTCTTTTATGGTAAAACCTGGATTTAACCCACTTCGGTGGTCGAATGGTCTAAGGTGTAACGCTTGCGATAGACTTGAATTGCCGATAATATGGAGGTCGGGGTTTGAATATCTTGGGTGTACTGGTGATGTGTTTTTTTCCCTAAGTGGTTGTAATGTTTACGATCGCGGCTCATACCCCGCGAAGGGCAAAACTTTTTGTAATGACAAGAGTTCACCATTCACAATTAATTATTTTAAATATTATACTGATTGAGTTTATGTGATTTGTTGTCAGGGTATAATTTATATCTTTATAATTAGTTTATTTAGCACCGCATCTTACTACCCGTTCGAGTTATACGCTTATAATTTATATCACTTATGTGAATTTAATAAAATGTTTATTCAGCGTCGGTGACCTGGCGGTCTAGGGGGTAAGGTGTCAGACTTCTATGCTGGCGGCCGGGGTTCAATCCTCGGTCCCGGCACAGATTTATCTGATTACCAAACCCTTCCTTCACCTCTGACAAGACATCTTGTGAATGTGGGGAATGCCAGGCNTAATAATAATAATAATAATAATAATTTATTCAGCGTCATCGCTGTACTAAACAGGATGGATGCGCTAGCCGATATCACAAATGGTGATATTTCACTTCTTAGGGAACTGAGAGGATTTAAATGTATTTGGACCGAGATTGATCCAATCAAGTGATCGGCGCGGAATAATTACGGTCCTGACTCGTATTAGGTGATTAATAAAATAAATGTTTTCTCTTGACAAACTCAGATCTTGACTGCTCTGTGACTATTGCACGAATGTCCTCATTTCGTTTCCCCAACACGGTTGTTTACGAAGGTTTGGCTTCTAGAATGTTCGAGTAACGGGATGCGACCTTCCCTCGTCTTTTCCCCTTTGTACTTAGAGAAGATTTTGCCTGGGTGACCGATAGAGAAATACATAAGGATGTTGCACCAAGTAGGCCTGGATATATACCGCGAAATATAATGTAAATTAAATAAATTTGGAATATTATTACGTTGGTTTAGATCTGGTCGTCTCTCTTAATTGGTCAAAAGGGATGTGTGAAATAAAACCCTAAAACCCCGTAGCTTATTTGGTGGTGCCTGACAGCTCACAGCTGACAGCTAAAAGCTTTGAAAAGTTACCAGACCAAATTATGTATCCCTACGCCGAACCATATGATCTGCAAAAACTTGTCTTTAGCAACTGTAACTGACTGTCAGAAGTCAGCTGTGAACCGTCAGTCAGCACCAAAGAAGCCACGGGGCTACTGTAGACAAGCTCATGAAAGCCTTGAGACAAATAGAAGAACTAAGATAATCGTCACGCCCCGCACCCAAGTTGGTATTGGAGTCGAAAAACAACCTGTTTGCGGAACCGGAGAAAGAAGCTAAAAGCTTTGAAAAGTTACCAGACCAAATTATGTATCCCTACGCCGAACCATATGATCTACAAAAACATGTGTTTAGCTGCTGTCACTTCTGACGGTAAAAAATGTAGGTATATACCTAAATGTTGACTGCCGGAAGTCAGCTGTGAGCTGTCAGTTCACACCAAAGAAGACGTGGGGCTACTGTATACTCCTACTCTCTCTCTCTCTCCCCGCGGGTGCACTTCCTCTAAAATTTGACCTTATAACACACACATTATCTTGATTAGTACATAAGTATATGACATTAGCGGGTAGTAAGACTTGGTGAAGAAGGAAAGTTGAGTGAAAGCGAACGAATCACGTTCATTTCCCCGTGTAAGTGCACTTGACGAGCAAGTGAACCCCCTGACATGGAGCGTCGCTCTGCTCCCGACTATCCTCAGCTATCGTATTGAAAGTAAAACACGCAGGGCAAATCGTGGAAATGACGAAGTCAATTAGCAAATAGCGCACGTGATGAATCCATCCAGCTGGAACTGGAAGGCGGGGAGATGAGGGGAGGGGTGGGAGGAAGTGGAGGGGGGACTTCTAGTTTTCAAATTGCGATTCATGGGTACACTCACTGGCGAAAAAAAAAACCTTGGTGGAAAAGATGCCCTTATATTTTGTTCTATAATCATTATTTTTTCTATTATCTTAAGGGCACTGCAACAGTTATTATTATTATTATTATTATTATGTTTCTTGTCTTACGACAGGTCCATTGTTTTTGTCAGTGAACCAAGGCCCTCTTCTCCCTCCTCTTAAACCCCCAGAATTTCCTTCTTTCCTTCAAGCCATCCAATATTTGAATCTTTCTTCCTAAGACCCTCTTTCCCTTAACCTTTACTTCTATGACGTAGTGCAGAAGATAGTTCCTCCTAAGATTGTGTCCGATCCAGTTTGTTCTGTACCGAAGAATCACATCCAAAATGGTTCTCTTCTCACCAACTCTTCTTAGGACTTGTTCATTTGTCCCCCTGTCTGTCCACCTGATCTTCTCAAGTCTTCTCCAGCACCACAGTTATAAGACCTCCAAGTATTTCTTCTCCAACTTCCTGAGAGTCCAAGTTGCTGCTCCATACCGCGCGATGCTCCAAATGTAGCATTTCATCAGTTTCTTCCTCAGTTCCAACCTCAACTTGCTGGTCAGCAGTGACCTCTTCTGGGTGAAAGCTTCCTTGGCCATGGGGATCCTCGACCTGATTTCCTTAGTGCAGTAAGCATCATTTTTTGTCAGTAGACCTCCCAGGTACTCGAACCGTTACATATTTTCCAACTCTAGCGACGAGTATCTTGTCTTAATTTTTGAATAGTGCATAGCTTCCTTCTCGTTCTTTAGCATTCTATCTCTCTTCATTTGGATGGGAGTCACTTTTTTTCACTTTCATTCACTCTCCAAACATAAATTAAAGCTTATGTTTTTAAGTTTCGAGGTTTTTTTTTCTCTAAGGAAGACCAAAAAAGGGATGAATATAATGATGAATGGAGGATGTTATATGATGAGTTACATACCCTGTGCCCATTCACCAGAACATGTAAGAGAAATCAAATCTCGCAGGTAACGGTGGGCAGGACACGGAGCGAAAATGGAAGAATCTAGAACAGTGTTCAGTGTTCGGGTTGTACGCTTATGGCGGCCGGGGTTCAATCCTCGGTCCCGGCACAGATTTATCTGATTACCAAACCCTTCCTTCACCTCTGACAAGACATCTTGTGAGTGTGAGGAATGCCAGGCCTCCACCGTGGTTCGGATTCCACGTTAAACTGTAGGTCCTCCATTTCATCTCACAATCACCCTACCACTACACATTAGCGTAAGTGCGTGTAACCCGAACGGGTAGTAAGACGCGGTGCTAATAATAATAATAATAATAATAATAATAATAATAAATAAATAAATATGAAATGTCATTTTTAAATTACGCAATACCTTTAGCAAATATTAAAGCACAGTCCAATTTCCATAGGAGGAGTCATTAGAAAATGTAATAGATCTACTTTCACTTATTCATACGTCAAGTCGTGTTATCTGAAGCTGTCACTTTTGATAGATATTAGCAATACTTAGAAAATAACATGCTAATTATACAGTAAAATGTTATGTCTATGTTTTATAAAAGGCATCTCCCCATAATGTGTCTGAACGAAATATGGAAACGATTTGTTAAATAATATGGATAAAACATGATGTTTTTTATTTTATTTTTTCCTGCATTATTTGTATCTATAGGGCATTCTTTCAGAATTAAAACCACTGTTTCATGGTTCGTTTGAATTATTCTTTTTATGTTCAGGTCAGCAACAATCCACAAACCAATTAAAAAGCTTTGCCACACAAAAAACAACACGAGATCCATTGTATTTGAACTTTAAATAAAACTCAAAACCACATAAAAACAAAACAAAAATTGTTAGTACGAACAATTATTGTGTAGTGAAAAGTAATAAAACACTAGAAATTAATGTATTAAAGTAATACAAATAAATTAAAACTTTAAATATAACCATTTGTTTAAACTATGTTATTGAAACTGAAGTATCAGTTTCAGAAAACAGTATCAACCATAATTACAAAGTAGGATTTGGATAATTCGACATTGATTAGTTCAAAAAATTGGATAAATCGAACCCATCCTTATTCATCATGAAATTCCTATCTATATCAATTGTAAAAAATAGTATTTAAACTCCATTCACGGTAGGAATTACTCTCTGAAAGGTCTTTTTTCCTACCAATATCCTACTAGATAATAGATTTCTGGTAGGGAAAAAGGCCTTTCAGAAAACAATTCCTACGCTGAACAGACTTTACTTCAAATTGTAAAAGAAAATATTTAGATAGTTCAAAGCCTATGTATTATTAATTATTTTTGTCCAAGTTTTTACTCATTTGACCTGGCGGTCTAGGGGGTAAGGTGTCAGACTTCTGTGCTGGCGGCCGGGGTTCAATCCTCGGTCCCGGCACAGATTTATCTGATTACCAAACCCTTCCTTCACCTCTGACAATACATCTTGTGAATGTGGGGAATGCCAGGCCTCCACCGTGGTTCGGATTCCACGTTAAACTGTAGGTCCTTCATTTCATCTCACAATCACCCTACCATTACACATTAGTGTAAGTGCGTGTAACCCGAACGGGTAGTAAGACGCGGTGCTAATAATAATAATATTAATAATAATAATAATAATAATTTTACTCATTTCAAACATAACTTAGCGATGGTGGAACGCTGACAGACGAGGAGATCCTTGAAGAAGTAAAGAATAAAAATGTCCAAGAATCCTCTGACGAAGAAGACAACACAGACAGCCAAGCAGAAGATAAAATACCATCCGTGTCTGAAGAGACTACAATGTTGGGAAACCTGAGAAGATTCACTGAATCCCAACCAGACGTAAAATACAATTCTTAGTGAAATTAGTGAACTTGAAGATTTTATTTATTGTGTCAAGCTAAGCAAATTACATCAAACCAAGATAATTAATTTTTCCTAATGTAAAGGCAAAAACTGATTTTAGTCTACAATTTTTATGTTTGTTTTTTTGGGGTTTACATTTTTCTTCTTGATTTTCCATGTATATATACTTTGTTTATGTGGGTTTTATATAGCATATAAATTATAAGACTTGTGTGTTCATATGTAGCATATTTTGATATGATTGATTTATTGTGTACCAGCTGCCCAGATACTAATAAAAATGATTAATTTGAATATTTTTAGATATTCCTTAAACTTCGAATTAAATAGGTTATAGGCCTACTGTGTTTCCCTTAAAAAAACACTGTTCATCCTATATGATCCATAGAAAACCAACACCAACTATACTTCATGATTCATAGAAACACATTTTTTTAACATATCTACATTTTTATTATATGCAACACTTTTACATCCATTTTCCACCCTGGGTCAATTTTTTTATTCAAACCATAATATTCTCCACTACCTGCTTGCTAGGCCTGTCGCAACTTCATATGCCTTATCTAACTTAATAGAACAGGCACAACATCCAGTCCCCAGCCATTAATTCATCACTGTGAGAGAGTAAACATATATTTCACCAATTATAATTTTTTTTAGTCATGCCGGGAATCGAGCCCGGGACCCTTAGCTCAGTAGACAGACACGCTACTGACTGAGATAAGACAACCATAACTAGACTCCCTCNNCCCCCCCCCCCCGTTTACCCCCCTGAGATGTTTCTCCAAAACACCACCAGAGCTGACCCTAGAGCACGTTTCTCAATCCTGCCTGGCTGCATTAATGGAAATTGGAACAAAATTATACGAACTTTACGCATTTATAGTATTAAAAAAGAGAATCGTTACGATTTAGGGGGGTCAGAGCCTTTTAGAAAATACAAACAATTTTTACGGTCAACACTAATAACATTTTGTTGCTACATTGTTGTTATTCTCTAGCTATTGATATTATCTATCAAAAAGTGAGAGCTGCAGATCACGTGATATGTACGACCTATGGATATATGAACATTGTTTTAGTCCCCTTTGTAAATGTACAAAATGTTTCTTCCTAGGGGGAATCGGACTATATATATATATATAGTCCAATTCTATTAGGAAGGAACATTTTGGACAATCACAAAAGGGACTAAATCCATTTTCATAAATTCATATGTGAATATATATAAGTATATATGTGTATATGTGTGCGCGTGTGTATCGGCTAGTCAATTCTGCCTGACCCTCTTACAAATCCACTTCATTTTATTTTATTTGATTTGGAAATATATATATATATATATATATCACCGATATTTTTATCATAAAAAAATGTATGTTTTTCATTCAACGTCCATCCTCCTTCCCAAGGTCATGTGACCCATCGTTCGACAACTGCAAAAGAGACTCCTTATCGGCGTCCTTAACTCCTCCGAGCAGGAGGACGCGAAATAAAAAAGGAACCGAGTGACTTTACGTGTGTGAGTGTGTGTAGTCTGGACATCCGATAACATCATCAGTTAGTTCTTCCTTTCTCCGTTAGAAGCGCTCTTTCTCTCTGTCACCCCGAGCCGGGGCAGAAAGGGCGACCCCGCCGTTCTATCGATCCACGTGTTCTTTTGGAGGGGGGAAGCACCCCTCGATATGAGGGTTAGGGAGGGTGTATAAGGGGGGTGGGGGCATCAGCTGAGCCACAACAATATTTTTAAAGGGTTATGAGAGGGGGGATGTGGTATGGAAGGGTTGCT
Organism: Timema californicum; assembly: GCA_902141385.1. NCBI lineage: Eukaryota > Metazoa > Arthropoda > Insecta > Phasmatodea > Timematidae > Timema > Timema californicum. Next base: position 19,350 of record CABFOW010005135.1, read on the forward strand.
TTTTAAAAAAAAATTGGGAGGGTTGAAAAAAAAATGAACTAAAGGAATGCGATGGTGGTTATATTCCGGTCTGAAAGAGCAAGGGAAAAGGGGGTGGGGGTGGGGGGTAAATGTCGATATCAGATATCTCGACGCTTCCATATTGAGCAGATATTGTGTGGGGGATGGGGGTGAGAGCTATGGTTGGAGGGGTACACCGTGACCGCCCTTAAGGTAGGATGGAAGGGGGTTCGAGGAAAAACCCGGCCCATCTGCGACCAGCAACCGGACTGGTTTGCATAGTTTGTTATGTGGCCAGTTCCTTCGAGGCAACCGGACTGGTTTGCATAGTTTGTTATGTGGCCAGTTCCTTCGGCGACGGGACTGGTTTGCATAGTTTGTTATGTGGCCAGTTCCTTCGAGGCAACCGGACTGGTTTGCATAGTTTGTTATGTGGCCAGTTCCTTTGAGGTGACCGGACTGGTTTGCATAGTTTGTTATGTGGCCAGTTCCTTCGAGGCAACCGGAATGGTTTGCATAGTTTGTTATGTGGCCAGTTCCTTCGAGGCAACCGGACTGGTTTGCATAGTTTGTTATGTGGCCAGTTCCTTCGAGGCAACCGGACTGGTTTGCATAGTTTGTTATGTGGCCAGTTCCTTCGGCGACGGGACTGGTTTGCATAGTTTGTTATGTGGCCAGTTCCTTCGAGGCAACCGGACTGGTTTGCATAGTTTGTTATGTGGCCAGTTCCTTTGAGGTGACCGGACTGGTTTGCATAGTTTGTTATGTGGCCGGTTCCTTTGAGGTGACCGGACTGGTTTGCATAGTTTGTTATGTGGCCGGTTCCTTCGAGGCGACTGCGACTGGCGACCAGAGCGCGCGTCCCGCGTATCTACGATGCGTCTGCGTCCACACCGCGCCCCTAGAGCACCACCGAACAACCGTGTTTTAGTAGAGCTGTATTTGATTGGGCTTGTTTTGAAAATGGTCCAAGGTTTTCCAATTGAAAAGGACGAAAATTTAATTGAAAAGGTGGCGAAGCAGCCCTCAATTTTTGACACATCTTCGCCAGATGGAACATCAAATAAAACACAATTGAATATCTTTGATAACTGAGGGCTGATCTGTATTGCACATAAAATTACCCTCGACTTGTGACCAAGAGACGCATCTAGGGAAACACTGTAAACCGCATCTGCGACTCACCATCCCACGTCTAGCTCAAGATAAAGAGAGATAGGTGGCGTACGCTCGTAAGTGCGGCAATTAACTTTAGAGTTCCTAATTCCGTAGAGTAAGTGTGTATGTTATCATGATATCGGATTTTATCACCCCGCCATTGGGCACCAATTATAACGATATGTAGTAATGTGAACCCGTATACGCCCTACGGTGAGCAGTAATTATAATAATACCTGGTTTTATAATGATGACAATGACACGTGCATTAATTTATTTAGAATATCGGGGACAGATTAAATCACGGAATGGATCTAATTTCGTGTACGAATGGTAGCACGACTAACCCGTGTGTCCAAATAGTAAATCACACGCCTCGGTGACGTATTTAGCTAACGCGCTAGTTGTGTGTTGAGCTAGACTACCGTGGACGGGGAGATCGAGGTTCAAATATCGGTCGGGTGAACTGGGGGAGGGGGGCGGTGTTTCCTAAATGGTATTACACACACACACACACACACTCTCTCTCTCTCCACACAAATGTGGGTTCACTTCCTCTAAATTCTACCTTCCCAATTCCTAATCCAGTAGCGTAATTCGTACTTAAGCGTATAACCCGAACGGGTAGTAAGACATGGTGGTAAATAATAATAATAATACTAATAATAAAATAGTAAATCTCTTTGACAACACGGTGACCTGGTGGTCTAGGGGAAAGGTGTCAGACTTCTGTGCTGGCAGCCCGGGGTTCAATCCTCGGTCCCGGCACAGATTTATCTGATTACCAAACCCTTCCTTCACTTCTGACAAGACGTGTATTAATCACAAATTGTGAATGTGGGGAATGCCATGCCTCCACCGTGGTTCGGATTCCACGTTAAACTGTAGGTCCTCCATTTCATCTCATTATCATCCTACATTACATATTAACGTAAGTGCGTAAAGCCCGAACGGGTAGTAAGGCGTGGTGCTAATAATAATAATACTTGACAACGTCACTCGGAATAGATCTATTGACCCATGGTCTTGCGATGGAACACTCTTCAGCGCTAACCAAGCTGACGTAGATGTTTAATTTCCTACGTAACCTTGTCTGTATCTTGACTTGATAAAGAGGATTATGTCTTTAAGGTCCTCGAGAGACTACCAAGGGTAGTTTCTTATTCTTACACCTTTCATATCTTCCAGCTCCACAAAAAAAAAAGTTGGTGTGAGAAGTTTCTTCCTCTGAGGAATTCTCTTCTCTCTTTGCTGGGGATAAAAAATAAAAAAAAGTTGCCCCTTCCTCATTGAAAGGCAGTGTTGCCAGTTGTACGAGAAAGATACTATATTATATTTAACCCACTTTGGTGGCCGCATAGTCTAAGGCGCTACTCTCGCAATAGACTAGACTGCCGATGACGGGGAGATCAAAGGTTCGAATTTTGGTCGGGTCTACTAAGGGTGGGTTTTTTCTTTCCAACTTGGTTTTGCCCCTCTCCTTCGATGTGAATGTGGGTACACTTTCTACAAATATAACCTTCCTAACCCCTAAAACCATTAGCGTAATTAGTATATAAGCTTATAACCCGAACGGGTAGTAAGACGCAGTGTAGATTTTTTTTTTTAAAACCACAATTTTCACATTTTTTACAATCTACTACTATCCGGTATTGGGATATTACACTTTAAGTTATTTATTGGTGTTCTGTTGTGAATATTATTTATTTACTATAAAAGTAACCCGATTTATCAATTATTTTGTTCGGGCATCATGTTTTAGAATCTAAATTCTTGATTATAATAGATGTCACTTCAATTGCAGCCCCCCCTCTCTATCCCTCCTCGCCCCCCTCCCACACATATAAACGCACATAACTCTAGTTTGAATCATGGTGGAGTCAAAATTATTTCTCCATGCGGTGCGATTCATAATAAAATTGCGTACCAAAGCGTTAATAACACCATTCGTGGATTAGCGCATATTATGTTGTTACATTATCATATAGAGAAAGTATAGTAATATTAAAAATAATCGTTCTCGAGATTTTTATGGATATGAACTTTTTTTATGTTCCCCCGAAACTAAAAAAAGTGGGTCTTAAAACATTATCTTTGTTCCCCGTTACTTTGTCCGACAAGTTTATTCATGTTGCTACAACTTTTTTTATTGACCGCGTGGTCTAACGCGCTACTTTCGTGTTGGACTAGACCACCGGAGACGGGAAGATCAGGGTTTGATCCCAGTTGGGTGCACGGAGGTTTTTTTTAAAAACTAAATGGTTTTCCACTCTTCCTCCAAGCAAATTCGGGTCGGTGACCTGGTGGTCAAGGGGGTAAGGTGTTGGACTTCTGTTCTGGCGGCCGGGGTTCAATCCTCGGTCCCGGCAAAGATTTATCTGATTACCAAACCCTTCCTTCACCTCGCCTTCACCGTGGTTCGGATTCCACGTTAAGCTGTAGGTCCTCCATTTCATCTCACAATCACCCTACCATTACACATTAGCGATAAGTGCGTATAACCAGAACGGGTAGTAAGACGTGGTGCTAATAATAATAATAATAGTAATAATAATAAATTCGGGTGAATTTCCTTTCAATTAAATCCTCCTAATCCCTGAACCATTAGTGTAATTAATACATAGACGTATAACTCGAACGGGTAGTAAGACGTGGTGCTATAAAAATATGTAAATCTGGCAGCCCCGCTCGGAGGATGATCCAGGCAGTTGAATAGCTTAGTCCCCCCCCCCCTTTCCCCCTTACACCTACTTTTGAGAACGCACCCAACCTTTTCTTCCCGTTTGAAGGTTGAACGTTTATCTGGTAAACCAAGCGGGAGCGACAAATTGCTCTGAATCGTCCTTTCTCCCGGATAAATAGGACTTTTCACGGTTAAAGAGGCCTTTCACTACGAATTCCTTCACCCAAAGGACATCAAAAAGTTGATTGGCGGAGGGAAATGAGACGAAGAAGGGAAGAGAAGAGGAATTATGATTCCCAATTTCCCCGGCTACAATGACAGATTCCTCTTTTCAAACATTAACACTCATTTAAATAATGTGGGAACATTTGAATTAATAGGAACTCGTTCCTTTGGGTTCTTCGTGACTTGTGCTCGGGGCCGGGGAGTTATGCCGGGATCACGATCAACTTAACGTCAACTTAACGTAACTTAACGTAAAGGACCTCCTCGTGTGTTTAAATGGAAGCGATCACGATGTACTTAACTTAACGTTGACTTGCAGTTAACTTAACGTAATGATGGGATCACGATCAACTTAACGTTAACTTAACGTAACTTAATGTAACGTTCGCTTAAAGTTAACTTAACTTATGTGTGATCACGATGCACTTAACTTAACGTTGACTTGCAGTTAACCTAATGTAAGAGATGTCTTGGGAGGTGTTTTACTTCAAGTGAACGTTACTTGAAGGGAATCACGTGATCTACCCAGCCAATCATTATGCGAGTGACATATTTAGGGCTATTTAGTAATTCATTTGTTGGTATTATGACCAATGTTTACTCTTTAGCGTAAGTTCTAGTGATCAGACATTGAAACAAAACAAACTAAAATAGGGAACTAAATTTATCAAAAAGGTTTAGTAATAGATATTTATTATATTGATTGAAAACTGTAAACATTCACAGATCATCACTTTACAAATAGTACAAAATCACAGATCATACTCGAGAATGGATATGTTTGGTTCGAGTTGTTACGTTAAGTTAAGTGAATCGTGATCACACATAAGTTAAGTTAACTTTAAGTGAACGTTACATTAAGTTAACGTTAAGTTGATCGTGATCCCGGCATTAGATTAATGTGGCAGGCGGGGAGGGGAAGCTACAGATACCGGGTTTGATTCGGGGTGGTGACTTAAAAAAAAGTATTTAACGTGCACTCTCAGAACCGACCAATTATATCAGCACACGATAATTTCTATGAGCAAGAGTTAAAGAGCTTACCAATTTTGCTAGTAAAGGTATTTTCAAATAGTGCCTCTCAGGCTTCTGTCACATGCAACAATCAACATGGGACCGACAGCTCTATTTCCATTCCGAAGGAAGTTGTGCTACGAATTTTAATCGCCAAAGAAAAAAATCCGTTGACCCTGGTTGGATTTGAGCCCACTACCATCGGGTCCTGAGGCGAGAACTTTACCTCAAGATCACCCAGGTTGACGTTAGTAAAAACTACAAATGTATATTTTTTTTGCTGTCAATATTGATAATATTTTACTATAGGTATTATTATTGTTATTTTTTTAGGTATTGATATAATATATCAAGAATGACAGCTGCAAATAACGTGACTTGATGTATGAAAATATATATTTTTTAAATTGGTAACTTTAGTAACTAACTTCTACTGTTCTTCCTACCAACATCATACTACAATACATTCACGACCTTAGTTTACTTTGGATGACAGCTCAAAAAATTAACTAGAAATAATCTCTAATGTATCCTTACGCCAACAACTGACATCTGTCACTTTGGATAACTGTAATGAAAACGTAATGGTAATATATTAATGTGATAGTTAACCACGGTAATTTAGACCAATATTATTTATATATGTATTTGAGGTTGGACACAAAGCTTATTTACAGTTTTATTCCACTTAAAAAATTATTATTCACACCACTTCCACAAAAGGTCTAACTAACTTAGCTTCAAAATGGCGACCGACGAATGTAAACCACGTGGTTGAATGTAATGGAAACAAGTTCTTTATAATCATGCACCCACGTAGCGGATGAAAATATTTTATTCGGTTAAATATTTCGAAGTACGATAAAATAATCATAAAATAGTTAATTATATATATATATATATATATATAATGACAAGTATTTTCTCTTTTACAAATAAATACGATGCCTGTATTAAAGTATATTAATGTGTGCACTATATTACACATAATAGATAACATTCCAAAACGAAGAATAAGTACTTTTAATTATGTTTAAAATATTGTTTCGGATTAGGTAAAAATAAATTATTAAAAAGTTATGAAACAGTATAAGAAAACCTAAGTTTACGTTATTTTAAATGTAAAATATAACATTTAATTCAAAAAAAATTAACATTTATAACAAAACAGTATTATTTTACAAGTGTTGGCAACCCAAAACCTAAACATTTGATTTTTGAATCGTCATTCAGGTAAAAACCTATCGTGAACAGACTTTATACATTCGGGTACTCCCTGGTACCGGCTAATCTTCTCAAAAATTGATATGAATGCAGTAGCCCAGACACGCTATTATTATTATTATTATTATTATTATTATTATTATTAATAATTGATACTGGTGACCTGGCGGTCTAGGGGTAAGGTGTCAGACTTCTATGTTGGGGGGATCCGGGGTTCAATCCTTGGTCCCGGCACAGATTTATCTGATTACCAAACCCTTCCTTCACCTCTGACAAGACATCTTGGGAATGTGAGGAATGCCAGGCCTCCACCGTGGTTCGGATTCCACGTTAAACTGTAGGTCCTCCGTTTCATCTCACAATCACCCTACCATTACACATTAGCGTAAGTGCGTATAACCCGAACGGGTAGTAAGACGCGGTGCTAATAATAATAATAATAATAATAATAATAATAATAATAATAATAATAATAATAATAATAATAATACTCCTTGTGCACACCTCCCTTGACACAGCTTC
>CABFOW010005136.1:0-15831 GCA_902141385.1 Timema californicum
AAAAAAAATGAAAAGGCTATGGCTAGACATCCTCTCATCTATCTTTAATATACCAGCATTTAGTAAAGTCTACCTCAGTACATTAAACAGATTCTAATCCCTACCTCCCCATCACCAGAAAATTATATAGGAGAAAAGTGATGCCATTAGCCATGTGTCCACCATTGTGGGTTTAAATAAATAAAAATCCATATTTATATGTAAACAATGGTTTAGGTCCCGGCTCAGATTTATCTGATTGCCAAACCCTTCCTTCACCTCTGACAAGTCGTGTATTAATCACAACTTGTGAATGTGAGGAATGACAGGCCTCCACCGTGGTTCGGATTCCACGTTAAACTGTAGGTCCTCCATTTCATCTCGCAATCATCCTACCATTACACATAAGTGTAAGTGCGTATAACCCGAACGGGTAGTAACACGCGGCGCTAATAATAATAATAATAATAATAATATTATCTTAGAGAGTAGGCCTGTTGCATTGAGTTTTTTACACCACTTTTTAATACCCACTAAGGCTATACGCATATTATAATTACGCCAATGAGATATAAATTAAAAAGGTATAATTTTAGAGTCGAGTCCTATCATTTATGGCGCAGAAGAGTGTAAGGCCCTTCAGATAAAAAAAAATATGTTGAAATGGTTTTCACATTTTTTCTGACCCGCAAACAATGATACATTTCTTTAAAAATAGAACTTACTTATACCTATCATACTAACGTAATTAATAGATTCTTTTAACCTAGGTGCGTTCTAAAAGGCAGTGAAAAAAACTCTTTACTTAAGAAAATACATGGTTTATATATATTTATAGATATCTCTACACCCTACACCCTTAGCACACGCATTCGGGATTCAGCCTCTACATCAGTGGCTAGCTTGAGCAGAATGGACCACGTAACCTCTGACAGATCGTAATGAATAAAGTTAGATTTTTAAGTCTTGGTCCAAAATAAAACTATATCTATAGTGTAATGTTGGAGCCTCATCCTTTATCGAGTACGTTGAGGTTATGTTCTTGAGAGGTTATACGACTAATAATCTCAATTGTGTGTACAATTACAAACGCCTATTGAGGGTATATTGAAGACGTTGCCTACGTGGAGATTTCGAAGCTATCTTGTGGAGCGGGTTGCATCTTAGTTTGACGAACTTAAGCAGTCAAAGCACTATCACAGTTATATGCCAATGTTCTAAATAGATTGAGGGGATGACACACACACACACACACACACACACATGAGAGTTCACACTGCGAAACCACTTGTTTATCTACTGATAGCATTTACCTCTTCCAGTGACGAGTTTATACAGTCCCTGTACTACTACTTGCACCTTGAAAACGTTGACTTGCTTTTTAAAATTACCTTTCTCTTGTTTCTAATACTAGATAGACATATATTATCGCTGACTTTTTAATCAACATCCTGACAGCAAGATTTCTATAGACCATTTTCAATACCAAACCAAATAGCCTAATATTATAGATAATTTATACAAAATACGTTTACAAAAAATCACTTAAAGATGAAAATAATAACTATGTTGCCATGTAAGACTATTTTCAGAACTATTTAAGAATTCATGGTTTCTGTTTCAACTTGATGTCTTCAAAATTTGCTGAATAAACGTAAATTCATTAATATGGGAGATCCTATTTTGACCTACCATGACGTCACAGGTATGTAATATCTTTAAATACATGCTTGTGTTTAAACACGAACCTATAAGCTTTTAAGTTATTTAAAAACGTTGTAGATCAATACAAAAAGTTATTTCAATAATTGAATTTTAAAAAAGAGATTAATGCGTGCGGTCTGATTGCCATATAACATTATTTGAAACACCTCATTCATCAATTTAAAATATGAATAAAACTACTTTCACACACACACACACACACACACACACACACACATATATATATATATATATATGCTAGGTAGTTTACTAGCAATTTTGATTTATAGACATAGAAGGTTCTTCCAGTGTCAATCTGACTATAACATTTTACTTTGTGCCATTTATCTAAAATACGTTTGTATGTACTGTATTACCTATATAGGCCTATGCTCTAAGGTCACTGCAGTAGTTATTTTGAAAATTGCAAGTTCACAATGGCAGTTCAAAACCATTAAAACCACTTTCAATACCTTAAAATGATATGTTGTGTTAAAAAAAATATACTCTTTTTGTTTGAAGAAGGCTCTAATAATTTATCTGAATCTTGTAAGAGCAACATTTTCGTCAAACGTAGTTTAAAATGAGTTAATTTCGCCTTTGCAAGACTTATTTTTAAAGCTATAAAACTCAATATGTAAAGTTTGTATTAGTACAGGGACATGATGACAGCTTCCTTCCTCCATTATGGTGATAAACGTGCTTTGAACAAATCACTTCAAAAAATACGTTTTTTTCTATGTCTGAAAATCATCTCAGTGTCACTGAAAATTATTCAAAAAAGCAAGTGGATTTTATGTCTAAGTCAGATTCATTAAAGACTACTTTAAAAACAAATAAGTTAGGTTTGTATTTGCCAGTCATTGTGTTTTTTAAAGCGATTACCACTCACAACGTTGGAATACATTCTAACAGCACGTGGTCCTATCCATCCCGCCGTCCCTGCTTCTGATCCTGACAGGGTTAGTATATGGCTTTATCACCCTGGATTCCCGTGCATCAGTTTACTAGTATATCTCAGCGTTAGACTTAAATATAGTGTGCCAGGTAGTTTCATGTTCTAAACCCACGATTAGACATCAGAAAGTGAATTGAATATTAGGATAAATTGAGCCAAAACTTAGGTTATAGTTACTAATGAATGCATTTACTAAATAATGAAAGTTGAGTTGGAGTGAATGCACGAGTGTGTAGGAAATGTCTGATCTGTATGATGGTATGATCGCGAGCGTCTAACACACTTCCTATTGTATGATGGTATGATCACGAGCGTCTAACACACGTCCTAGTGGATGATGGTATGATCACGAGGATCCAACACACGTCATATTGTATGATGGTATGATCGCGAGGGTCTAACTCACGTCCTATGTTATGATGGTATGATCGCAAGCATCTAACACACGCCCTATTGTATGATGGTATGATCACGAGGTTCTAACACACGTCCTATTGCATAATGGTATGATCGAGAGCGTCTAACACACTTCTTATTGTATGATGGTATGATTACGAGGGTCTAACACACTTTATATTGTATGATGGTACGATCACGAGCATCTAATACACTTTTTATTGAATACTGATATGATCACGAGTGTCTAACACACGTCTTAGTGTATGATAGTATGATCTCGAGGGTCTAACACACATCCTATTGTATGATGGTATGATCTCGAGCGTCTAACACACATTATATTGTATGATGGTATGATCACGAGCGCCTAACACACGTCCTAGTGTATTATGGTATGATCGCGAGGGTCTAACACACGTCCTATTGTATGATGGTATGATTATGAGCGTCTAACACACTTCCTTTTGTAGGATGGTATGATCACGAACGTCTAACACACGTTCTAGTGTATGATGGTATGATCACGAAGTTCTAACACACGCCCTATTGTATGATGGTATGATTACATGCGTCTAACACACTTCCTATTGTATGATGGTATGATCACGAGGGCCAAACACACGTCCTATTGTATAGTAATAATAATAATTACGAGCGTCTAACAAACTTCCTATTGTATGATGGTATGATCCAGAGCGCCCAATACACGTCCTATCTCTTTGATGGTATGATCACGGACGTCTAAACCACACCCTATCTGTTTGATGGTATGATCACGAACGTCTAACACACGTCCTATTGTATGATTATATAATCGCGAGCGTCAAACAAACGTCATCTTGTATGATGGTATGATCACGAGCATCTAACACACGTCCTATTGTATGATCGCGAGCGTCTAGCACACGTTCGATCGCTTTCACCAGTCACTTAAAAAAATTGCAACTCGGTGCGGGGAGGTCTTTTACAATTTGTCTTGTTTTTTACTGCTAGTTTTTAAGGATCGTAAATACTAGAAAGCACGTTCTGGAACGTCCTTCACTAACACTCATAAATCCTGCTAATGTTAACATGAAATATATGTTATGCTTTGACTTGAAGAAACTTTTAAGAAGTGTGATGAACGGTTCTTCCACCCACACACGTTATATGTACCCCTCTTTTGAACCTTGTTAAAAACTTTTGTGTTCTTTCCACTTCCAGTGAGTTCTTATGAAAATACAAATGCATTATAAAAACCTTTCCCCAAGTGATGATGAGAGAACTAATTTTCATTAGATCCTACTTTACAAAGTAATTTACATTGTAAATTCGAATAAACGAACTTTTTGTCGGCATAGAACAAAAGAAGAAGGAAAAAAAGGCAACAAAAAAAAACAATCCACGCTCAAAAGCCTGATAAAAATAATAACAATAAAAAATGAGGCGGAAAATGTAACTTTTGTTACACGGATTGCGAAGGCATCTAAGGAAATCGAAAAAGATTACTCAAATCCTGCATCCTCTATCGCATCTCACAATTCCTTCCCCTTTCCACCCTCTCTCCCTCAGAAGGTAGACGTTATTTTCTGATTTTTCTTTTCTTTTGTGTTCTACGGATTTAAAAGAAACGACTTTTCTTTCGATCATACAGCACCTTTATTTTGTACTTCTTTATATTTCACTTGCCCTGGAGGCAAATTATTATAGAGAAAGAAAGATTCACAGAAATACAAAATTTTATATATAGGCTTCACGTCAATCTATTTGAAAAGAGAAACTTGATAAAAAAAAAGGTAAAATCGAAAATAAAATAGAGCGCATAACAGACAACCACAAACAATATATTGAATTTAATTACATGATCTTCAATGGAAGTCGATAGAACTCAAATAACAGGTAAAAGAAGGATTTAGGACTAGGTTGTTTATAGAATGATGCAAAAAAGCCCAAACATTTCAATTTTCTGTAAATATGCATAACAAATATATATTGAAGCATGAAAAAAGGTGTGTATAAATAATTTAATTTAATTTAATTTTATCTTTGAGTGAGTTGGCGTTAATTCCCTGTTGTGTCCATACACCTTTACATTTCAACTATCAAAAATAACTCTGCTTGGGCCATCTATTAAAAAAAAGATGGAGTTTATAATGGTACCAATGCAGAGTTTTTTTTATTGTTGCTCAGGCTATAAGCATAATAATTATGCTAAAGGGACAGGAATAAGGAAAGTAAATTTTTAGAAGAAATGTACCTGAATTCACGTGAAAGGAGGTTAGGAAACCAATAAGGAAAATTATATCTCAAACCATTCTTGATATGAACCCCGCGCTCCTATTCAATAACAAACCTGACTAAATGAGCCCAATATTTAAGCCACTGACACTGGTCAATCGTATAGTCTTTTTTTAAATCTAAATTTAAAAAAGGCAATATCGTGTGGGTGTCTACCCAATTTTCTAATTAACTTCTAGACGATCTAGAAAGCTATAACTTTGAATGCATATAGGTCATACACCGAGACTAAAAATAAAAAAAATCAGAAATATAAATATTTCAAAACGGTGCCATCAATATGATGGATTTTTAAAAAAATTACTGCATTTCTTTAAAGAAATTTGATAAATGCATGTTCATAGATTACGTGGCCAAACTTTCTTGAAAATTCTGGAAAATTAAATTTTCAATATGGTGGCTAAAGCTTTAAAAGTGCTGCGATTTTTATATAAATTTGGTCGATGGGGATCTATAAGGCCTATAAATTCGATTCAGTTTTTTTTTAAATTTCGAGATGGCAGATTGAATTTTTTCTTCCATACATATAAAAGGCAGTGTAACGGACTAAGTATGGTTCACAAAAATTCGAAAACACTTGTAGATAAGTGAAAAACTTTGCGTTCTTATAGGTCATATGCTCTAGTTAGAATTCCGAATCATGCACAATAATGTAGGTCACACCAAGATTTTATCTTAAGGGTATTACAGACAGGTTGGCACATTTTAAGAGTGTGTGTGTGAACATTTGTTTACACACGCACACGTTCAACCCTAATACCAAGTACTCTTTGTAGCAAATTTTATCACAAGGCTTTGCGTATATTTACACTAATGGAGTAGGGAAGAGGAAGGTGAAATTTAGAGGAAATGTAGATGTATTTGCGTGGATGAAGAGTCGAAAGCCATCTAGAGAAAACCACCCTCATTAAACCTGGAAGAGATTCTCGCTTCTTTTAGGAAACGTACCAAATCTTGTGCTATTGTTACTATTATTATTATGACTATTATGTGTTCTGTCTTACGACAGATTCATTCATTTTGTCAGTGAGCTTAGACCTTCAATGTGCCCTGTCCTCTGCCCACTACTTCAGCTCCCAGAATTTTCTTATTTACTTCAATTCATCCAATACTTGAATCTTCCTTCTTCCTAAGCTCCTCTTTCCCTCAACCTTGCCTTCTATGACGTCATGGTGACGTCCTACGGGGTAAAGTATGTAAAATAAAATTCCTTGTATTTAAAAAAAATCTCTTAAAAGCGGAGAGGTGGGGCGGTAGAAGTAAATAAGGCCAGGGAGGGGTAAATGGAACAGAAAACGTCTTATTACTTGACATCCTCATTTTGATAACACGGAAATCTCTTATGCTCTCTCCAGGGCCATTCCTTCCCACAGAAACCCCCGTGATGGAGTGCGAGTCTCTTTCATCCCCCCCCCTTTTCACCCTTTCCAGAACAAAGTTTGTCTTCTCTCGCCCAACCTTCCCGAGGCTCATTTTCCACACACCGACCCACTCTCCGACCCGTATTCACATGCAAATTTCACCGACGCCTCGGAAGAATATATATATAAACATACGTACATACATACTTACATGGATATATACACGTATTCACTTTTATGTAAAAATAGAGTGTTCCCCGAGTCTACTTGTGTATCATCCGAGGTGATTGAGTTTTCAATTTTCCACCGTATGAGACAGCACTGCCGCCCTCTAGGAACGGATCAGTCAAATTCCCCTGCGGCGCCTCTAACGACTCCAAATACAATAGTTTTGCTTCCCGAGTAGCTTCTGTGTAGGAGTTGTCGAATCGCACAGTAACCCTCAAAGTGCGGAATTTAAAAACTTGAAGAGCACACACAAACAAAAAAAAAGGTGAAACATAAAAACTGGATTTCAAAAGTGGTTCTATAGGCAAGTTTGTGATTCGTGGTTCATTTGTCATGTGGATGTTAATATATAGAGAGCACTTTCTTACGTTGGGCTTTAAAGGCACCTTTTATAGACACACATTATACTAGGATACAACCTGAAAACAAGGTTAGCAAAGGGCTTTTATTAGAGTATGAGCTGACCGTTAATCCTCGATTTTGGGGGCCAGTCCTAAAAATGAGACATGTCCCGAACTTTTTCTCTCTCACCAATCCCGTTTTTTACTACCTGTACAGGCTACACGCCTATGTGCTAACTACGCTAATCTGCTAGGGATAAGGAAGTTTAAATTTAGAGTAGGTTTACTCACATTTAAGTGGAGGGGGAGTGAAACACATTTTGATAAAACCACTCTCAGTATACCCGACCGAGATTCTAACCCTAATATCCCCGTCATCGGCAGTTTAGTCTATCGAGAGAGTGACGCCTTAGACCACGCGGTCAATGAAGTGGTTTCCAACTAATTGTGTCCCTGGTTTCTAAAACAAATTAATACCATTTTAATTTATATAGAATGCACATAATTAGATTAACCTGAGTACACGTAAAGTTTAGGATTTCTAGGTTTCCACCAGTTGTCACGTGTTTTAAGGGATCAAGCTCGCAATAGGTAGAAGTTAAAACAAAATTATGCCTGAGATGTACACCCCACGGTTTACTTTAGTCGGTAGGCCTATGTCAAATTTGACTTGACATGTTTCATAAGAAGGGGAACACTAACGTGGAAAATTCATTTGTCAATGCAAATGGTTGTTGGTCGAACCTTTGGTTAACAATGACAAAACCAAACACGCTATCCGTTCGGTCAAACCTATAGGTAGGCTTAAGGTATGTTTGGGAGAATGTATTTGAGGCTCTACATTTTTTAAACACGCTTACAGTTTAAGAAAACCCCAACTAATTCACGCTAAAATGTTTTGTTTCTAGTTATTGAACTAAAAGGCACGGCGGAAACAAATATAGTCAGTGGACTGTATACTAGTCAAGTATAGAGTCGTTTACTTCTTACTCGAGGTTTACCATTTCTGAGGTTTACCTTTTATGGTGGTGGATAAGAGTGGTAAGGATTAGGGAATTTGGGGCAATTTTGATGCATCTTTTGAACCCGAACTACGTCACTTTGAGGCGTGAGATGCCTGACCCACCAAAATCAACGAGAGAGTTTCACTTGCCAGGTTTGGCCTACACACACTTGAGTGACCTAAAGGCCAAAACTATCTCACCAGTGGTCTACAACTACTCTACCACAAAGAAGACAGTTTTCCCCTTCTTTATTAACCCTTCAAACACTTGGGAATGTCAAGAAACTCCAGTATAGCCAGTGGTGTAGAAAGGGGGAGGTCGTGAAGGAGGGGGTGTTTGGAGCCCCCTCCCACTAGAATTTGTTTACCACACTATAGGGGGGAGGGGTTCATATATACGTATAACAACTTTTATTGGATAAAGGTATAGAAAAATTTCTAACGGACCCTCCTACAAAAATTAGTTTTCTACGCCCTTGCAAGGAACAAATAAAAACTAAATTAAATAAATAAAGTAAAAAATACCTTAAACAAACTATTCCTAAGAAAACTAAATATAGTTTATACTTTAAATTTAAAAATTACACCTGGATACGGGAATCGAACCCGGGGTCTTTGGCTTAGTATGTTAATGCTCTAACCACCAACCTATCCAGGAATCGTCCATTGTACACGGTCATTCTCTACTCAATTTTTAAGGCAGAATCTGTGATGGACGTGGCAGAAATCGTCAGCTAAAATGTCTGATTAATTAAGATCACTATAAATCAGATAACGCAGCCAGCATCGACTCGGTAGGTGACTATAGGCAGAAAAAAGCCCCTACCGAGTCGAAGGTGGCTGCGTTATCTGATAGCTCGTGATCTTAATTGATCAGACATTGTATCCGAGGCCTTCTTCATGTTCATCACAGACTCTGCCTTAAAATATGAGCGAAGAATGACCCTAAACATGGAATGATTCCTGGATAACTCAGTGATTATGGCATTGGCGCACTAAGCCAAAAGTCCCGGGTTCGATTCCCGTGTCCAGGTGTAATTTTTCAATTAAAATAATATGATATAAAGATGCGTATCTAACCGTAATAAAAAAATAGCTATCAAATCAATTAAAATAAATAAAAGTTAGTTCACATTGTAGATACAATTCAGATGAGTGAATAAAAATAGACCTTAAACAATTTTATAATAGGCCTATAGCTGTACATATTTTTTGTTTATTTATGTTACACGTCTTATCACTTGTACGGCCTAAACTAATTTAATTTTACCGATGGAGAAGGGAGAGGAAAATAATAGTTTAGAAGAAAGGTCCCCGCACTTTTGTGGAAGGTGAGGGGGAAACTATTTGGGGGAAAACACCCTTAATACATCTGGCACAGAGTCATACCTAATTCTGCTCGTGACTGGCAAATCAAACTAGATGATTTTGACAATTAGACCCCGTGTGCGCCAGTGTGGTTAGTAATAATATTAATAACAGTTAGATCTGTATCACGAACAAGTTCCTATTATACTAAATTATCCCTGAAACCTGACTTTGAAAACAGTGATTTACCTTTTACTATTATGCTTTACAACCCATTAATAAATAATCATATAAATGCAAAAAGAGTTTAAAATATTTAAACCTATTTCGCCTTAATAAATATTAACACTCCCGGTGCTTAGTCAACTTAGCTTGAGAAAAGCTCGCCTTGGCGAGGTCGGCTACTTCTTAGAATACCAAGAGAAGTTTAAGGTGTCAAAGTGATTGATGTGTGTGCGGGAAAGAATCATTTTGTAGATCAATTTGGCCTTCAGCTGTACGATTTAACAGTAGACGTTTTACTGAATAGAATTTAATATAAAAGAGAACACTATAACAAAATTGACAATAACAAAAACTCAATACAAAAAAAAAAGTGGTAAATTTTCTTTCTTTAAGAATGATGAAAATAAAATATCTAAAATGAAAATCATAACGAGAAATTGTTTTACTCTGTATATTCGTAGATTTACAAGAACTGATGTTGGCATGTTACTGACAATGTAATAACTTTCTTTGGCGGAGAAATTCACTGCAGTTATTACTGTTGAGTATGTATGTATGTATGTATGTATTATTATTATTAGCACCGTGTCTTACTACCCGTTCGGCTTACACGTACTTACGCTATTGTGTAATGGTAGGGTGATTGCGAGATGTAAGGGAGGATCTACAGTTTAACGTAGGATCCGAATCACGGTGGAGGCCTGTCATTCCACACATTCACAAGTTGTGATTAATACACGTCTTGTCAGAGGGGAAGGAAGGGTTGGGTCAACCAGAGTTGAGTATGTAGGCCTCGACTTAGCTTTTATAGTGAACAAAATAAAGTCTAGTAAGGAAATAGGCTTAGAAGTGAACACTGAAAGGACTAAGTATATGATTACACAAAGAGCATTGATTGGTGACGATGATTAAGAGATTACTTTGAACAATATATTATTTGATAAGGTAAATCATTTTAAATATTTAGGAACAATTTTAGCTAGCAATAACGGTATTAGGATGGAAATTAAGAAATTAATAGTCGGGAAAAGCATGCCATTACTCGGTCAGTAAGTTGTTGACATCAAATCTATTTTTAAGGAATGTAAAACCCAGACTATACAAAACAATAGTTTTATCGGTTGTTATTTATGGGTGGTAAGTTACTTTACGTGACTAAAAGAAATTTAAACTACTCGAAAACAAGGTGCTTATAAAGTTATTTGATCCAAAAGGGATGAAAATGTTGGGGAGTGTATGATGTTAAATAATACTCATCATAAGTAATTGTTAGGATCATCAAATCTCACACTTGGTGAGCGTAAGAGATTTATTTTACTACTAAGTTTTTGGAAGCCAAGATTCGGGTAAAATATAGGTGACATGAATATTTTTATTCGTAGAGATATGGTTTCAACCTATCTCTAGTTTGTTATTTAATTTATTTATCTAAGGTTTTTTACGTGCACTCTTTGAACCGACTGATTATATTAGTATACTCAAATTTCTAAAAGCAAGTATGAAAGAGCTACCAATTTTGCCGGGAAAGGTATTTTACATACCCACTAGGGTTATTTTACATTAAAAACTGTATAGTTGTATTATTTGTAAGTAATAAAGTAATGATATTTAGGACAAGGCACTTTATAAACGACGTTTGTGGTTTTACCATCAAGAACGAGCAGTTACAGGTTGCTGCTAGAACTATCACGGGAACACGTCACGTGAGATGCCCATGTGAGAAACACTTGTGGCAGAGATCGACGCTTGGCAACGTCAGAATTTGTACTTGTGTTGTGTTGATGATCATCTCATGGCAAACTTCGATAGAAAATTGCATTCTTAGACTAGAAGGGTACGTTTGATGAGATCATGGGTATTATTGGTATCAAGACCCATTTTCCCGTAATGCAACCTATCAAGACAACCCCCTTCATGGTAACGTTTTGCAGACTGTTTACCTGTGAGCGGGTATCATTAGACGGTCGGTCTAGGCTAGTTCAAATTTAGCAACCAAATGATGGGTGCTCAAATTTTAATTGAAAAAAGTGGATAGATAAACCGAATGGATTAAGGGAATTAAACAATTAGACGGGGAGAATGCTTATGGTTATATAAGTGCGGTATGACGCCTCAAGCTGGTCTAAAATATAGTCGTTAATTTTATCCAACCGATTCATTTTTGTAGATAGAATAGTTTGCTACGGTTACCACGAAAGAAGCTTGTTTAGTAGAAGAATTACATTGGGATGAATAAAATAGACTATTTCCTGGAAATCATTGACCACAATGCATGTCTTGGAGTTATCCAAGGACACCTTGCTTTCGGGCTCTTCGAGGACTAAATTGCCGAGTTTCAACAATATATCGTCGATTAAGCCTAGTTTTTGACCTCACACAAGCGGATAAGCGTATACGAGAACAGCCCATTCCATTCGAGTTTAGGTAGGTGTCGTCATGTACTTAGTGTAGCGCCGCACTTGAAGCGTACTAAATTTTACTATGAAACTGGCCCTAAATTTTAAATCCATTTATCACATTCAGGAAATCTTTTACATCAGGAACTAAACAAATAAACCAATTTAGCTTTTTGGTTTTTTATCTTGAGAAAACGTGGTTTGTGGGAAATCTAAGAAGAGTTAGAAATATATTATCTTTAATTTTTATTACAAATATGGACTTGAATATCTTGGCTTCAGTTCTAGGTAAATATTTTTTTATTGATATTTATGTAAAAATAAATTTTGGCCAAAATCAGTGTTATATTACTTCTCTAGAAACGTATTTGTATTGTTTTAAGCTTTCCACATGAAATAATCTCAACAGTTTTTTAATATCTTGCGTAGTTTGACCATAACTTTTTCTCTTCATTTAAAAACTTTTTAGTCTATTGCCATGATGCTCATCAAAAATATTCAATAGCTGTTAGGATACGCTTTGGTGGACGCATGGTCTAAGGCATCACTCACTCAAAAGACTAGGCTGCCGATGAGATGAAGATCGGGGCTCGAATTCTGGTCAGGGGTACTGAGGGTGGTTTTTTTCTAAATAGTTACCACTCTTTCTACGAAAATGTGGGTACAAGTCAATTAAGTTCAACCTTCCTCATCCTTAGCATATTAGAGTAATTATTAAATAGATGTAAAACCCTCACGGGTAGATATACGCAGTGCTAAAATAAATATTAGTTATTAAGATCTTCAGTCGTTAACATGAGAATTTAACGAAAGGGAGACAAAGATGTCCACAGAATAGCTAGAGTATCGTACTCTTGATACCGTTTATGAATATAGATGATTGGTATTCTTCCGGGATCTTGAACGAGTTCAAGTGGTGGTCTTAGATGGCCGAAATTGTCAAAGTATTCCGCATGTCCTCACGCCACCTAATGCGCACGCTTATCGCTATCTCTATCGAGATTGATAATGACACACTCATTATTTCACTGTTATCTGGTATATAAAGCGTCTCGTGAAAACTCTTCTAAAACACAAAATTTTTAGTGTACATGTACGTATCTTTATCGGTAAGGGCTCGTCTAGGTAGCGCTTCAAGCAGTTTTTTAGTTAAAAAAACAAGATACATCCATTTTACAACCACGATAGCCTCAAGTGTACGATTATGTCTCTAAGCCTTGCTCAATTGTTTCGTGTTTGCCTTAGAACTTTTCACAGCCTTCGTGACCTTCGCGGCACCTCCTGCAAAAGATTATAATGTGGCAATCAGAGGGAGTATAGGTAGGAACCCTCCCTTCTGATTCATCACCTTCTTCATACGATTCTAATTCATCACCTTCTTCATACGCCGAGTAAGTACGTGGTTTATTCTCACGTCGATGACGACGACGTCCTTTTCATCAGACCCTTACTCATTTTAGCTTTGTCTTTCATCGCGCTTGCTACAGCCCAAAGTGACGGATTTATCACCCAACTCTGAATCAGGTATGATTAACTTTTCCAATCTTTTTTGTGTAGGTTCTTGGTCTGCGGTATGACAATCAGCCAAATCTTTCACTTTCGAGTAGATGGTATCGTCCCTTCTACAAGTTCAGTCCAGCTCGTTAACGTCAGTATTCCCGCGTTTCAAAAGCTTCAACAACTTTGTACCTGGTCAGCTGTATTTTTTATCCAGGTAGATGCGCTTCAAACGGTTATTTATTGGTAATCTTATTCAACAGTCCACCTCCCTTTTTTTTTTATCTTCATGACACGTACTGATTAACCTTTACATAGCCATCTGCAAGTATAGCCGTGCTTGTTGACATGCGGATAATGAAACATACATATTCGTTACCTGTGCGTGATAACGATCATGATGAGGGTAGAGGCACAGTAGGTTATTTGATACTATTCGTTGTATCATTTGCAGGCCTCAAATTGCGGGAATACAATTGCCATTATTAGTTTGATTGACGAACCAAACAGATTACGGTTCAAGAACGTATATTTTTACTCTAAATCACTATACCAGCCTAAGCATCAACGTTTATCTCAAGTCCTCGAACTCGTCAAAGGGATGGGATATTTTTTTTCTGACAACAGTGAGATCACTTCAACCTCCAAGTTTAAGCCCGACTCTGTATTCATTTTTGACGATGTTGATTGCGATAAACAGTATAACATACATGCTTATTTCAGTAGGGGTAGTAGAACGAGGGTGATAAGACTGTTTTTATCCATACCAAACCTAATTTCGAATATCTCAATGTATGCTAGCCTCCTCATCCTTTTCTATATGGACGATACAAACTTGAAACATGTCTATATAGTCTCTATATATTTGTTCGGCAAGTCCCAAATTTGACGTTCATTGATCTGCTTTGGTGGCCACATGATTTATAGCGTCATTCTCAGTAGAGACTGCCGATGAGAGGAAGATCGGGGTTTGAATTCTGGTCGGGTTTACTGAGAGTGGTTTTTCAAAACAGTTTTCCACTCTACCTCCCCACAAATATAGGTACAGTTCCTCTAATTTCAACCTTCTTCATCCTTAGCGTAATTATTACATACGCGTATACCCTGTAAAGGTAGAGTAAATCCAACCCAGACTTTACCACCAACAACAAAATCGAACAAACGAGGTTAATGCCTTAGCCCACGTGCCCACCAATACGGTTTACCTACGAACTAATCTTGACCGAATCATTACACTTAGCACCTCCTGCTCTGACGCCTAGATATTAACCATATGGATAGTGGGACGAGCCAATAAATGAATAGTAAATACCTTCTTTAGTATCACCTGGAATCTAACCAGGGTTCGATAGACTTGTATCCGACCACTCTACCCACTCAGCCACGGGCACTGGCTTACAATTAGATTTTAAGGAAAAAACTTGTCCAAAACCTTAAAAGAAACAGATCAACCCATCCTCCAATAAACGGGTGACCTAGAAGGAAGAAAGGGGAATAAAGGTTCGAGGACAGAGGACTTGCCTCGTGTGTTAAGGAAGGAGGAGGAGGAGGGAATGGGGATCAGGGGGGTTATCAGGGAGAGTTCGGAGAGGACGCGATGAGATGAGATTGTTTTGTTGTCAAGAGGGTCCTTGAGAAGACTTCCTACCCTCCTCTCCCTCTCTTTTCTATCCAACATCCTCCATCCCGTTGAGGGCGTCCCAGCCATGGCGCAGTTGTTGGAGAAACAAAACAAGAGGAACGAGGACGCCCTTAGAGTTCGTCAGTCGGAGAGAGATCTGAGGGTGGACGACGGTCCCATGGGGGACCCAATATCGTGACCATCACAACACTCAAGTCGAGACGTTCAAAACTTCCACCTCTAGAAGTGGACACACACACACACACTTCTCTCTCTCTCTCTTACACACATACACATACACACACACACACACACTTACAAACCCACGATGTACATATCAGGCTAGAAATAAGCCAGATTTATTAATTTTTAATTATCACCCAGCTACGTCCAATTTGACTATCTGTTGGAATGGCTTCACCTCTCTTTAATTATTGAGGTCTTAACCAAAACTGAGAGTTAAGAAGAAGACAGGACTCTTTTACAAAGGTGTTTTTTTTACCACTTATATTATTATTATTATTAGCACCGCGT